>JAODAH020040913.1:0-38259 GCA_027574865.2 Coproporus ventriculus | reverse complement strand
TTTAAATATATTTGTTTTTCAACCCTCACCCTTCTAAATATAAATATAAATAAAAATAAATATCTTTATTTATATTATATATATATATATATATATATATATATATATATATATATATATATATATATATATTCTCTTGTTATTTTCCACGAATTGTAATTAATTATTTTAATTTAAACTGTTTAACAGGAAATTCTTGATTTTAGATATTTTTTATAATTGCCAACGTTTCGGCCTCAAAAATTAGGCCATCTTCAGGGCCTTAAATATACACAAAACATAAACATATGATATAAAACAATTATCTAATACTTACAATTTAAAAAATTAGAATTCACTAAAAGTCATAATAGGTGTAAAATTAATACAATACATTTGACAATGCAAGAAAAATAAAAGATTTGTTAATGTTTTTTTTTTTATTAGATGTTGAAATTATTTAAGTTTTATCTAACTAAATTAGAATAAATCTCACTAAGATTTGAAATATCAGTCCTAAAATTAATCGTGTCATTATCAAATTTATTTATATATAACATTTCCAAATTAAAAGTTGTGATGATGGCCTAATTTTTGAGGCCGACATTTTGGCAATAATAAAAAATATCTAAAATCAAGAATTAAATTGTTAACCAATTAAAATAAAAATTGTTTTGAAAAAAAAAATAAATAGAAGTAACTATTTTAATTAAATAAACTAAACAATTATACCGTTAAGCACTAAGGGTTGCATTTAATAGCAAGGAATCAATATTACGCTAAAAACTCCTGAAGACTATGTATGGAGCACGGCATTCTACGGTTGTGAGATGTGGATGGTATCGAAGGCAGATAAGAAGAAGATAGAAAAAAGCATTTGAGATTTGGCACTATAGGCGCGTGCTGCGAATATCATGGATAGAGTTAGCAATATAGAGGTATAAGAAAGGAATGAAGAATAGAGAAAGATAGGGAGGATGGCAAAAAATAGAAGGGACAGAATGGTGGATCCCTTGCTTAGGCATAAAGGCATTCGTGATTTTTGGAGACAAAACGAGACTATTGTGTATACTTTGTCAAGATAGGAGAAAATGATGATAAAATTAACAAATATAAAAATAAAAAGATTTATTTTTTAGTCTAAAGAAATGATTAAAGATAAGAAGTAAATTAATTAACGTTTTTGAAATTTTAATTTTATATGGTTTATAAAAAATTGAAAAAACCTTTTACTACCAAAAAGAAAAGTACTTCGCAAGAGGCTAAATATACATCATTAGTAGCTCAAAATTTACTGGGGTCTATATCAATTCGGATTTTTTGCCTATCTAATCCTTTAATCGATTTCACAAAAATTGAATTTGAGAATGGTGCATTATCGGTGTTCATAAGAACGTCGCACTCATTTAGATATTTTTCTATAAAGACGGATTTGAATGCGTTTAATTCTTTAAATTCCCATTGTGATCGGGTTTCCATAGTTTGAGAGCCACTGCCGTTTTCTGGTTTGATTGTATGTGTATAATTAACCAGATGTTCCTTGAATCGGTTTGTAATGGCACGTTCAGTTAGGCCTATGTATACTGCACTTCACCTATTGCAGATAATTTTATATATTCCTGATTGTAATTTATTCTTTATCTTGTCCTCGGGGTTCCCTTATAAATTTTTAATAGATTTTTTTTATTTATTTAAGACAATTTCATATCATATCTATTAAAAATGTTTTCAAAACTTTTTTGTGGGTGGAGGGTAGAAAGGAATTTTTACGAATCTGGTCGCGGATTCTTTAGAAGAGATTAAGATGGTAGACATTTTCATTTTGTGAAGACGTTGTTTAATTTTTATTCTCCGGGTGATTGTTTTGCTCGAGAAACTATTCTTTAAACTTATTTCGATAATTTGTTCCTATTCTTTTGGTAATTTGTTTTGTTCAGTGGAATTCTAATTAATCTATTTATTAAGAAATTTGCTATTTTATGGGACGTTTTGAAAATCACGTTTTAAATTATTGTTTATGGATAATAGCTTTACTTCTGATCCATTTTTGTTTATTAATTATCTGATCATTAGCGAATTTTTTAGCTTACAAATTTAAACAATTTATGACCAATACACTGATGAATCATGTTTTTCGCAATTTTTTTAAATCGCTTTTTGACGTAAAAATTCATTTGTTTTGCCAAAAATACAATCAAAATACATGTTTTCGACGTAATATTTTTCTAAAAATTAATATCTTATAATTTTTGGTCTAACTATACGCTAAGCACCAAAATTCCAAAAAGGCTGATATTTTTTGAAAATATGTTACTGATCTCGAAGTCGATTTTTGGTTGGAAGCTGCATTTTTTATACGAATAATTTTGTTTAGTTCAAAGAATTGGAAAATGATGCTGAAAGTATAAAAGACATAAAAAATCTTGGATAAGCCTGAATGTCAATGTAATTTAATTTTTATATAAAAAAACATTTCAATTTGTTGCTAGATGCCATAAAAAAAGCTACAAACACGAGAAACTTCATCAGAAAAATAATTCAATATTCTTCAAAATAATAAAACTTAAATAATTCAATATTCCAGGAGATGTTGGAAACATGAATAAGACAAAATTGGAATATGTTTTAAAAAAAGGAATCTAGACTTAGAGAAACCTGAAATTATAAATAAGATTTTATGAGAAGAAATAACAATCGACAAAAATTTTACTGCAAAATATAAATATGCTTCTGTTACATTCGTCAAAGAAGAGGGGCCCTTTTCGGCATATGAACATATCCTTTCGCACAGAAGATATAATTTTTCTGCAGATAATTTAGAAATGTATATTATTGTTAACTTTAAAAAGCTTCAGTTAAGTGGCAAAATAATTTTTGCTGGGGCTTCCTTTTTGTTTTATGAAAATTAAAATTTATATCGTAGTTTGATCTTGCACATTTTGTTATACGTTTTGTAGGTTTTTATTGCACATTTTGAAGTTTTTTACTGAACGAAATTCCAGTCTTTAATAATAACATTTAATTGAGGAATAATGAAATCTTTCGATGTAAAGTAACAAAATCGTGAGAATTGCAGATCTTATGTGGATAGGTAATTTGGCAAGATTGGAAGCCGTGATAGTCGCCCGACGAAGGAAAGAGGAAAACTCTGGGGATAGTATGGCGTAAAAGAACCTCAACGGATGGGCCGCTAATGTATGTTATTAGTAATAACATTTGGTAAGCACTGCTTGTAGGGTTCAATCTTTAAAGGAGATTTAAAAAAACTTTATTTTACGCAGCTTATTAAATCATTCACTATAGGAATCTCTTCTACTGTGCGGTGCACTCCATGTGCAAGACAAGTTGTATGAATTAACTTCGGGTACAAAACTTTTAAATTTTGTCCGACTTTTGTCATGTAAGATGTTGCAACTGTTAAAAGGAGCAACTTTTCTGTTGGAATTGTAGATGGTAAGAAAAAGTTTGAAATACTTTCTTGGATAAATCTTGTTACAGTTATATTGTTAATTTTCGCCAATTCTTTCGAAGCTATTAAATAAGGTCTGTTTCAGCATCCACGTGTTTTTTCTTAAACTGGTCTGTCCGCGAATATTTTTCTTTGTATTTTTATAAAAAGTGCTTTAGCAGTTCATTATCCAATTTATTTAGTGGAATATTGGCTGCTAAAAATGTCTCAGAAAGATCTTCATTGAATTTCTCTTGTTTACTTTGTGCAGGTAAAGTATTGAGTCAATATTGTATCTTCGATTGAGACTTTTTTGCCGTTTCGTGTTTTTTCCTATATGACCTGCAGTTTGACGTGCTGCAATATACAAACTATTCACTTTGCACATAATCTCAAGTCTAGTTATTACTAATTAATTTATAATGAATCAATTCAGAGTTATAATTTTTTTTATAAATATGTATTTAACGCCATCTGGCAAAGAAGTGAGAATTTTAATAGCACGTATTACAACGAGAATTGTGCGTAATTTGGCCATCGAATGATGAAAGCTTACTAACTCGAAGTCGAAGTGGGTTTGTCCGATACTAGTATAGAATATTCGTTACGAATGGCGCAATGGCAGCATTATTTTTGTAGCATAAAATTCCTACTTAACCAGCGTTACCAGATGTGACGAAATTTTACAACATTGGTGACTCTTTGACAAGAAATGTGGGTGGCGAAATTTTTTACAAAAAGTAAACCTTTTTCCTCGATTAACCATTCTCAAAAATTTCTGTCATTTTCAATTACTTTTGTTATTCATTTTAAACGCTTTTCGTCGTTTTTTACAATTTCTTTTTATCTTCACCTTTTCATTGATTATTTTAGGTTTTATCTTTTTCAACAACTTTGTCATTTTCATGATTTTTCATATTCGTGTAATCGACAACATTTTTCGTCCTTTTTTAACAATGTTTTCATTGTTTTAGAAAATTCTCGTCATTTATATCAAATATTTATTTTTATCGTCAGTTCTATACAACAAAATCACATGTGTTGAAAAATTATTTCGTCAACTAACAATGTAGCAAATTTTTGAACATGAAGAAGTGCCTTTTCATCTAGGAAAACTGCCCTTAGCGTGTGTATGTTAAAGAAGAAGGGATTACAAATTCAGCTTTAGGTTATTACTAAATATACAAGGTGCATTATGAAGATAATGCGCATTTTATATAAAAAATAAATTTATTGATCGTACTGGTACAAATGCTTAAAATTCTTCGAAATACTCTCCCCCTGCATCAATACACTTTCGGAGACACCATGCCACGCCTCGAAGACACCATGAAACTCCTCGACAGGAATGTCTCCTAGGAACCTTGTAACATGCTTTTGGATGATTTCCACGGACTCCCAATGCTTTCCTTTCAGCTCTCTTTTCACTCGGGGAAACAAAAAAAAGTCGCACGGACTCAAGTCGGGACTATAAGAGGGCTGAGGGATCACCGAGGTGTTGCTTCGGGCCAGAAAGTTGGTAGCGATGAAGGCCTTGTGGCTGAGGTCATTGTCATGTTGGAGTTTGACCGTGTCTTTGATGTTAGCACCTTGAGCACCTCGAGGTAAAAGGCGCACACGATTCACATTGTCGTCGGTTCTAGCCATTGTTGGTCATTCTTATCGAGGTTCGTTGGCGACTTCCCCCTGGCCCTCCATGAACGAGTTGCGCTACCTCCCGGACTGTGACCTTGAAATTCTGTCGTCCTTGAAGACTTCTTGAAGCATCTGAAATGTTTCGGTTGCATATTTTCATACATTCCATCACGCCAAATTACAACATCGCGAAACACAGTTCCCGCGAAGACACGTTTCTCCACTGAGGCAGTTCGGAGCATAGGTTCGGAGCAAATTACCGATCGGCTACATTGGATGGACAGACCCCCACCATATTTTCCGACCTGTTTTACCGGGCTGGAATGGATAGTGGAGTCATAAAAAAATCATGCGCATTGCTTTCATAATGCACCCTGTAAAGATGTAAGTACAAAAAAAAATATCGATGACATGAAAATGTCTAATTTTAGAAAACTAAAGAGATGGAAAAGTACAGACAAGTACCGTATTTTTCGGACTATAAGACGCGTTTTTTTACATAAAAAAATGGACTCAAATTTTAGGTGCGTCTTATGGTCTGAAGGTAATATTAAATATTTTTCTAAAAATCGTCTTATAAATTTGAGATGCGTCTTATCGTCCTTTGTTTCTTTTTGCAAAAAGGAAATAACCAAAGAAAATAACTAAATATTTGTTTAATGAAAAAGTTGTAAAATTTGGGTTAATTTAAAATTATTTACATTATTTTTAAATTTTAAAAAGTACCATATCTATTGCGGATCATTATGTAATAAAATTAATTTATCATTCAAGAGTGTCAATTTTATTTAAATAATGCCCAGACATCGAAGTAATCTAATTCTCAGCTAAATATTTTGCTTTATGACCTAAAGTTAGATTTGAGAATTCGGCTCTGCATATGCTGCCATATAGATGAAATATGTCATGAAAGTTATTAAGTCAATTTTGGGACTAAATATGAAGGCGTGAAGTGATTCAGTTGGGTAGTAAGGGGTACTTTAACGTTACAATTTATGTAGTTTGCGGCCTGTTATTTAGGCAGAAATGCACACTAGTCTGTTATATACACAAAGGTTTGGCACAGTATATGTGGTGTTACATTGCACATCGGACTATTTAAGGACTACATTATTTGCAGTATAATTACATTTATGTAACGGTGAAATTAGTAACAAAAATTAAGAAGATGCATTAAATTAAAAGCTAGAATCGATTAAAATAAGAAAACTATATTATATGATTGAATATAAGCTGCAGATCTTGTCTAATATATTTGCACCACAAAAACTGTATTTGTATTATAGTTCTATTATTTGTTTGCAATAGCTTATTTTAAACTCAAAACAATAAAAGTTTTGCAAATATTATTTACTTACCTTAGTGACGCCTTCAATGAAGGCCCTTGTAGCTAATTCCCCAGGCCCATCGACAGTTTTTCCATCATCGTCAGGTCCCCAAGAAGCGCTGTAAATATCTATGTGCTGTGGGTTTAAACTCAATGATCTAGCTTCAACAGCATCCGTTACATCTCCATCTAACATACGTACACCCCCAACTTGTGCACCATGTGCCACCCCTAGGGCGCAAACTGAGTTATTACTTGTAGCCGCTACTTCTCCCGCACAACGTGTTCCATGCCTATTGGAATCTATCATGTCATATCTGGGACTAGGATCGGAATCTTGATTGTTAACGTCATAGGAAGCCAACGGGTCCTGTAGTAAACAAAAATTTTATTACTAAAATGGAAATGTCTGTTTTTAAGGATTCCAACTTACATAATTTTGTATTAGATCCGGATGGTCTTTCTCTAGCCCGTCATCTAGGATTGTAACAACCGCCCCTTTACCAGTTACTCCTTCCAGCCATGCAGGGATTACATTCATATCTAATCCATTCCCTCTGTTCTATAATATTTAAAGTACACAAGTAAGTACACTTAGAGTAAGTAATTGCATGATTTATTATTTACCAAATACCACATTGCAGGCCATTTCGGATCAGAATCTTGTAATTTGAAATCCCTTTTCACTCTTCGTTTCGCTCTCTGCTGTTCGGCCCATTTCACACGATTATCTGCTGATAAAGCTACCTTTGTTCCGGGGTGAGGGTTTACGGATCTTTTTGTAACACTTTTATGTGAAAAATGGTAATAGTCTTCAAAAATCTGAAACAAAAAAATTAAAATTATTTTTTTTTAAATTTTTTTAATTGATGCTCGTGATAAATTTTAATATTTGTATTTTCACCAACAATGCTTCAAACTACGAAATGTAGTACATGATACTGATTTCATTCGTTTCCTAAATTAATTTTAATATATGTAACTAGTGATCACGATTTGAAATGCATTATTTAGAAGTCACCAAATTCGACATGCTCTATACAAGAAAAAATTTAATTAATTTAATGACAGTTTGTTAACAGGACACATAGTAGCGCACTTGAAACTTTCTTGACAAATGTTTTTATTTGTTTCTAATAGATTGAATTTCTGTAAGTTAAAAGGTTTGAGCCGCCTTCGCTTTGAAGTGCGTACCATTCTTGCCTATAATTAAGTCCCGGGTTCAAACTTGAATGAGAGCATATAGAATTGAATTTTTTATTTCGATAATAGTAATAATCAATAATGCTATAGCATCAATGTTAATAAAAAAGAAACAAATTTTTGTTGAATTTTAATACAGGGTTTTAAATGTCACAAACATTCTTTATAACACGTTAATATTTTTCTCATTATATACTCTAATAGCGTAACTTAGGTTTAACTGATACTTTTGGAAATAAATAGAAAAACAAACGTTATCGACAAAGAATAAAAGTACAAATCTAGTTATAGTACGTCATGTATGTTACGCCACACCATGCCATCCTACACAGAGTTGTTCCACGACTCAACCGACAAATTTATACCATATTCCAGGGGTCATTTCGATCAAAAAATGTTATATGATCTGTAGATGAATTCCTATTTGTTTCGGAGATATCGAAGAAATTTGTTAGCCTTCACTGATTTGTTTACTATCGTAGTTAGTTCTGAAAAGATGGGGGGGGCTCCACAAATGACTAAAAAAAAAGGTTGTAAGAGCTTCCTTTTTTCATTTTATCTTCCCCACTTTTTCCGATACATTCCTGCGAATTTTTTGTAAAAGGGCCCCGACATGCTCATTGCCCCGGGTTTTCCACACCTTTAAATCCGGCTCTGCTCACCACACAACATTTTCAAACGTTTTTCGTTGCTTGAGAGAGACAGGACTTTTCCCACATCGTCGTGTAGAAAGAGATGGAGATGAGCACGCTAAAGTAGTTTTAAATGCAGCTGAACGAAGTCCTTCTACCAGTATTCGTAGAATATCTCATACAACGAGAATTTCTCAAACTAACGTATGGAGAATTCTGCACTATGATGGGCTATCATTTACGAAAAGTCCAGCATTTACTTCCTCACGATTTAGAAAATCTAGTATGGAATTGCCAGTGGTTACAACTGGTCACCTTCTTTCATTTATGTTTTATATCGATTTTGTTACTTTGAAATTGTAATGACATTAACAATTCCTTGAAGTTTGATTAACGTGAGTTCCTTCAATTATTGTATGTTGAAAGAGGGGATGATTAATAAGCCGCGCTCAGATGCATTGAGTACCGCATCAACGGACAGTATGGTATTTGTGATATGTTCGATTAGAGAAATTCGCCGAATTTCAATAAGAGAAGATTATAGTGTCTATAGTGTCGTACATATCTTTGAGTTACTGAGGCGTTGAAAGGTAATTGTTTACAGTGTAGGAGCACCTAACGCTGTGAAAGAATTCTTCCATCAGCAGCCATTAGAATTTTATGAGCAAGGTACACTGGTTTAAATAATGAGATATGAATTAGAGAATACTCGATTTGTTTTGTTTTTTCAAAAATATATTCAGCGCGAATTTATATAAAAATGAAACAACCTGGAGTAATATTTTATGTTTAAAATTAATAGAACTGTAAGAAAATTAGGTAGTCTTTTGTAATCCTGCGCATAAAATGAGCAAGTACACAACAGTAGTAAAATGATGTTTAATTTTGGATATTTTATTCAATATGTTTTTGATGGTTGAAAGTCGATATAATTAACTCCTTCTAATGCAGCCGAATCAACGCACAAGCCGTCGAACTTCAAATATGGTTTTCTTTGCACATTCAAAATTTGATGACATTGGTGTATATTTGGAGATTGTATGACCGCAGTATAATATAAAAGAGGTAAATATAATTCACTTAAGAACTCTAGGGAAATATCACACAAGCCAGTTTTCAGAAATTTTTGTAAATATAAAATATGTATAAATGAATTTCACCTAATATGCAAAAAAAAAACTCAAAAACTTAAGGAAAATAATCATTTTAGAATATGTATAGAGCGGATCTATTTCCTATTGATTCTGATTCGAATTATTTGATTGAAATATACGTCCCCAATTTCACAAAACATCATTTTTGTAATGTAAATGTGTGGTGAAACATTATAGGGGATTTACAAACTCCAAAAGACCCACAAAATAATTAAATGTGTCTTTATTAAGTTATGCTTTAACTTCTAGAGTAAATTGTGTAATTGAGAACGAAGTCCCTAGCTAGTTGATGATATAACAATATAAATGCTTAATAATTTATTTATATTTAACTGGATAAATTCTAATACGCCAAGGGCGATCCTTCTATTAACTTTTCTTATATAAATTAATGAATATATTAATTAAATGTGGAGTTAATTTCCTCATGCTTATTCCGAAAATGTAGATATATTAACATCGGGTACTCCGGGAAATAGAATAGCTAGTGGTAATAAATAATGTCCGCCTAGAATTGTGTCAACGACGTCAACAATTTATGTTAGCATCTATAATATAACTCGCATATAAACATATAATTATGTTCAAAACTTAGGGTTGCTAGATGCAGAATATGTATCGACGAATTCAAAATAATTTCAAAATTGCTAATAATAGTTCTTTGTACTATGATGTAAAGAAAAATAGAGAAGGTCTTGTCGAAACCACAGCGGGAAGAACGTAGAATATGTCAGGTATATTGCAAAGGTGTTAACGTATACTGAACGAAAATAGGTGTAAATCAAAATACGCAATTTTATTTATAAAATAATCACACAATTTAAACATTTCGTTCCAGAAAGACTTTATTTATAAATTTATAATGGGTCAATGACAATAAAAGTATTTACACATATTTTCGAACAGAAACAACTTGAGATTGTATCATTCAATTTTTAAGCAAAATAATTTACTTAGTATGATGCAATCTTGCTAAATCCTCTTTAATAATACCAAGAACTCATTTAAGGAAAAATGTAGTCAGCGACAACATACCTCTTCCTGCAATGCTTTCTGGTTCTTAATGTTGGCATCATAGAGTAATAAGGGATAGAGAAAGCAATCTGTTATTATTTAATGGAAACGATTTGCTTAAAACGCCGCTTTCAACCAAGAAAGAAATTAACGATATCCGGAAGGGGAAGCGAATTTATGAAAGTGATGTATCTCACGCCATCTATTAGGACTACGGCGAGAATCACATCTCGCGCAACACAAGTTGAACAACGGCATAAACCACAAATGCCCCCCATACAGGTCTGACCGTTTTCATGGCAACGTGCATCTTAACAAAAACAAGAAATTTTAATTAACTGTCGACAACGCCTCTTGCGTTCTATTTAATAAAACTTCAATGTATTTACTTCTAGATAATTTTATTTTATTTTATATGTAACTTTAATGATTTGCACAAATGATAAAGCCGTCAGGAAAAATAGCAACAAATTTAAAATTTTTACTGTAATGAAATTCAGTGTTAATGATTTATCTATATTTTTAGATTGCAATAATTTCGTCAAGCGCAAGTAATACGCAAATACACTAAACTATGAATATTTATGTCATACAGCAAATTACGCAAAAGGGAATTACCCCGAATGGTAGATCGAGTGTATTTTATTAATTGAATTGTGGAGGTTAATTTATTTGAGCTTACAGGGATTTGTCAAAAATGGCTATAAAGACTCATTATTGGACGTTGAAAAAAGGCAGAGTAATAGTAGTATCGCGCATCCAATTTAATTAAAGAACGGGAGGAATAAAATTAGAGAAATAAATAAATAAATAAAAAGGCGTGATGGAGGGAAAAGCATTAAGGATGATGACGTAGAAATTTGTGCTTAGCTCTTTTTGATTAAGAAAGAAAATAGAGCTCTCAAAAGCAGCTCTCAATAAAAGAAAATTCTTAAAAATTATTTATATTACAATTTAAATTAAAAAGGGAAACATATTTAGTTTGGCTACAATTAAAATGCTAATGTCTGGGTATAAAAAACGGGATGGATTTTTATTTGCATTTTATTGCAGGCACGTATTACATTGATTTTTATACTTTGTCAAAAAAGTTCAAATCCAAGAGCTATAAATTCCATTTTGTCATATAAAACAATTTGCTACTTTGTTTGAAAGCTTTGCAATATAACTACTGCAAATAGAGCAAATCAATGTTAATCAAACTCAATTCAGTTTCTGTTTATTTAAATGATTTCACTGTTTAATGATATTTATTTGTCAAATTTAATAGTTGATTACATTATTATATTACATTACACATTATAATTTTTTATTTTGGATTTTTCTTGTGTGTACTTGCCGCAATAAAAGTTTTCAAATTTATTTGCTCCGAGTGCTTCGATAACTTAATGCAGACTTTAGTAGAAGCCAATGAATGGGCTATAAAATTACTTTGAAACAACCATTTAAGATTTTCTTAGAGAGGGGATTTTGTGTAAAATTATAAAAGTGTAGCATTTTCTCCATTAATTTTTTAAATGTCAATATTCAGTGTTTATTCCACTAACTTCTGGACGTATGTTAAAGAATGAATTCAAAAAAGGATATAACTGCAAAACAATAAAAATACTCACAATAAAAACAAATTGATTTTTGAAATTTATAAATTTTATTGACTAAATTCAATAAAAAAATAAACACATTTAAAATGTGAAAAATATTATTTGCTAATCACATCTGATATACAGAGTGTCCAGAGATTCGGTCCACAATAGGAAAAAAGTTTTTATTTCTCATTTGTCAGATAAATTATTATTTATAAAAGTTTTTGCTTGTTATCAAACTATTAAACTAATTAACAGAATTTAAATAGATCCATCAGTAACTGAAAAAAGATCTAGTGGGATTTTTAGAAAATGCGACTAAGTCCAAAATGTCATGGTTCTAACTTTCACATTAAAAAATCTATTTAAGTATTCGAGGGTTATTTTATTGAAATATGGTATAAAAAATTTGAAGTTTTAGCCAACAACATTTTTATCTTTCTTAAGCGACAAAGAAACAAAATTACGACAGTAAAATAAAACAAAGTAACTACTTTATACTTTCACACATTTCTCCAACCTTAGTATAAATTCTTCATAAACGTTTCTTAATAATAATACATAAATAATAATCAGTAAAATATTGATCTTCGATTGTCATTAATGCAATTATATAATTGCAAAATATTATTGTCTATTATTATGGTATATGCAACATACTTAAATATCAGTAATTCTTAGAATTCCAAAGTGCCTCTCTTCCAGTTTTCTCAGTCCGCTGTCCTTTTCTTCGCCTCACTGTAGCTTTTTCCTTTCCTTAGAACATTTCGATCAAGTCCTCTAATAAAGCATTTCTTCTCAATGCATGCCCTAGCCATCATTTCTTTCTTTTTATGATTGTATTTCCTAGTGTTCTTTCCTCCCGTACTCTTCTCAACCCTTCTTCATTTTGAACCTTGTCTGACTACTTAATAGTCATTAATTTCCTTCAGAGCCACATTTCAAATGCTTCAATGCGCCTTTCATCTCTTTTTCCTATCGCCCAAGTTTCATATCTGCATAGAAACACACTCCAAACAAAGAATTTTGTAATTCTTTTTCGCAGTTTTATATCTAACTTGCTACTCGAAGTCGTTCTCTCCCTTTAACAGCTTCTTTGTAAACTTGGCGATAAGTATTCAGCTTGAATTATGCGTCGATTGTTGGTTTTTTCCGACGTCATAAGATTGTACAACACCTGGAGGTTAACCTCCAAGTGTTATACAATCTTATGACGTCGTTCCTTACATTCATATTATTTACATGTATATCGATTTCCAAGACCTTGCGATAGATTTTATGCCAGAAATGTTCCGATTTTGCAATGGATCTTGTATTTTCGGAATTAATTTTATATCCTGTATTTTATACATGGTGCAATGCAGAGTTGCTTGCCCCCCTTCCGACTGTTAATTCATATTCCTTGATACGGCAAAAAATCCTCTTGTTGGTTTGGCCAGTATAAACAGATTTGTCATTTTCCGATTGATAAAGGATATAATATATTCGAAAACGTTCGCGGTATTTTTAAATAAGAATTGTGATATCTACAAAGAAGTTTTATTTAATACATAATTATAAACGATGTATCACATAGAAGAGAACACAATTAATGAAATACAAAGATTAACCGACGCTAAAAATTGTCATCACATTAAAACGGATTTAAATCCAGCCGACATAATTTCGCGCGGCATGTTTCCGACTGCCTTAAAGAATTGTTTATGTGGTGGAATGAACCCGATTTATTATAGGGAATATCGAAATGCAAAAGTATCTACCGCAATATACGGAATTAGAACCTCGTGTTGTATTTTCGAAATTCAATAAATTACTATGGATAATAGCGTTTTGCAGGCGTTTTGCAAACAATTGCAAATCAATTAAAAACTCACGCATATAGGGCAATATTAATGTAGATAAAATAAATAAAGCACAGCGCGTTATTATTCTTGTTATGCAACCATTGCTTAAAACGTCGGCGTTCCATTGGTCGACGAACATAATATTTTAAGGGTTGGCGGGCGGTTGCAAAATTCTTTGTTAAACTTTGAAAGCAAGCATCCTGTCATTCTGGCCGCCTGAAATCATATTACCGTTATAGAGTATGAACACATTAAAGATTACATGCGGGACAGCAATTAACTATTTCTTTGAAGAAAATCAAACACGAGTGTATTAAATGTTTTAAGACTAAACCACGTAATTTCCTTATAAGAAATTTACTTGCAGCAAGGGTGTAGTTGTAACGGCCATTTATGATATGTGTGGTTGACTATTTCGGTCCAGTCTTTATAAAAACGGGAACAAAATGATGAAAGACTTTTAACAAGCGATATGGCACAATATTCGTTTGTGCATATCGAGTCGATAAGTAATTTGATATTAGATGCGTTTCTTGCGGCCTATACAGAGTTTACGGTACAAATTTCATGGGGGCTGACACACAATTGAAACTCAATTAAGGGGCATTCAAAATAAAATCGCAAATGATCGAATAAAATGGCATTTTTTTCCGCTCGTTCCCCACGCTTTAACATTTGGCAGAAGCTGTCGCCAAGAGTTGTAAAGAGCAGTATTTTTCTATAAGTGGATTTTAAAAATGTCAGGTCAAATTTTAAATAGCTTCAAACACTATGAAAAACCTCAAAAAATAGCTCGAAATTTATGAATGATTTATCAAAGTTGCAATGCTTAAATTTTTGACTTCATGAATGCTTACCAGTTCTGGAAAAAGAAATTTTTGTGTGCATTTTTTATTATGTATATGTACATATATTACGAGTAAAAACTACTCTGGTTAGACTAACCATTAATTTTGCCAAGTTACATTCTCAATTTTCTAATTTTTTCTAGATTATACAAGTTACTTGCGCACTTTGCTCTGCTAGTTCACAAGGCACTACACGAGGTCGAGTGGTTTTCTGCTCCTCAGTCTTCGGACATGGTGATAGTTAACTAGCAGTTGAAGAGCTTATACATTGATGTCGAGGTGTAATCTGGTTTCCTGTTTACCAGCAAACCTTTTGATATCTTCTTTAACAGTAGCTATCTGAAAATCACGATGAACATTGGAATTTCGGACGTACCATGGCGCGTTAACTACATTCCATAGCACTTTGTTCTAGAAAGTTTGGATGGTTGTAATGGTACTATCACTAGCACATCACCATAATTGGATGCCATAGAGCCACGCAGGTTTCAAGATTTGATTGTAGATCACCAGTTCATTATATACTAACAACTTGCAATGTCTACTCAAGAGCCAGTAATGCTGTTAGTATTTTATATCGAGTTCAGATATTTTTTCTTAACATAAGTTTTCCATCTTAACTTAGCATCCAGGGTCATACCAAGATATTTAGCGCTTAATGCACAAGGCAGAGCGGTGCCATTTATGTTTAATGGAAAAGAATTTCTTAATTGCTTGTAGGTAAAGTTTACATGAATGGACTTGAGCTCATTCAATTAGGTTTTCCATTCAATTACTGCATTGTTCTTTGTAGTTTTCTGGTGGAGCTTTCTTGATCTTGATCAACTGTGTCAAAAGAGCAATGTTTTTAATGGTTTTCAGGACACAACCACACAATAATATGCCTTGATAAAGTTCTAATTAATATAAGCAATGCGTTGACAATTAATTGATTGTTGTATGATTATATCCTAAACACCATTAAATTCTAAATTATTTCTTATAAAATTGAAGAATCAAATTAGTGATTGATTTACTTTGACTTTGAATAACATTCCCACGCATCAGGTGGAATATAAATCATCTCTTACTAAATTTTGGTCAAATATAACTTTTGTGGTACCATTAAAGTGACAACTAACCTTTCTTCAAGCAGTAATGGAATAATTGCAATTGCAGTGCAAACAATTCAATAATAGACGATTTAAATAAATTTTAATTTTGAAAATTTATTTTTTAATAAAATTGATTACAAAATTTGAATTACTACTGAAACGATTACGACAGTAATTAATAGTAACTAACTCTACTTGTTTACAATTTTATCTTTTATATTAACAATACTTCCAGCATTAGTAGTTTGACAATTGCGCATCTTTGTTCTTATTTACTAAGAAATCTTGAATACAATATTTAACAAAATTCATAAACAACTATTATTTATCACACTATTTTCAAGACGTATAACGGAATCCACAAAACCACATTCGCAGTGGTGTGTTCTCTCCATCTCAATATTCATCCTAGCTAACCTATTTCACATTTCAAACTTGAAGAATAATTGCTTTTTTCTAGGACTTCTTATTTGCTGAGATTATTGAAGGTCCCTCGTATATTTAATGACATCGCAACTAAATAATGGAAATTGAAAAATGTGGTGAACGAAATGTAAGTAGGGGAGACCGGGGCTAATTTACACAAGGGCAGGTTTCCCATTTTCAATTAATTAGGCCCCCAGGCTACACATTGCGCAGGATTTTTTTTTGTAGTTAAATACCATAAAACGAATTAAACGAATATCCACATAAAATTTGAAGCAAAACTGTGTTTGTTAACAGTAAAAAAATATTTTTGTACTTTTTCTTGGCACGAAAGTATCCAGATCCACGATTTTGAAATTTGTAATGTATGTGTGCTTGAACATAATAAACTATATACCTATTTATTTTTAAATGGGGAAAAATCTATTGAACCCTTAAGTACATTATGTCATATCAAGATTAATTTAAAATTCATTCATTTCAATTTTTAGAACGAATAATTTACGAGAACTAGAATGGGGCAAGTTTTCCAATGTAAAAACTTGTACAAAATTGAGTTTTTCATTTATTTAGGCAAATTTAATAAGCTTAAAATGTTTTTGTGTATAATATAAAATATAAATAATAATATAAAATTAAAATTTATTTATTTCTTTGCAAAGCAAAATATTATTATCTGCAGTTTAGGAAACAAAGTTTCTTTACGTTTGTTACACGTTATAATGGTTAAAATAAAAATTAATTAAACAAAAAACAAAAAAAAATTAAAATTTTGTTCCATTTCAATAACTCATGAAACCTTGCCCCATAGCCTGAGAAAATTTGTTCTAAATGCGAGAAAAATTTTCCCAATATAACATTTTAGAAAATGTTATTTTATTCAATGTAGGGACGACTTTCCAATTATATTATCTTACGTTCGCAAAGTAGACTCATTTACGCACCAAATGTTGCGGCGCTATTTTTTTAAAACCTGCATAATAATGCTAGAGAGAGCAAAAGACTCAAACTTCAAATTTTAAAGTTGATTTTAAATTTATATTAGTAATAATAACACGCGTTATATGTGCTTTCGATTTCCGATTCCTCTTCGGTACATTCCGCATGTAGCAGCGGCGCGCACTTCTCTCTTATCTCAAATAAGAAACTGCGATCACAAGTAAACGCGACTGATTCCTTACATTGTAAAAACGCGCCACTCAAACTTTCCCCCTACTAGTCACTATGAACGAGTGCCCATCACATTTCCAGATTTAGATGAAACGTAGGATCTATAGTTTAATTTTATTTTTTATATATTTTCAGACATTATTTGGACTAGTTAGTTCATAACTTCGCTCTTTGGTATAATAATATATTATAAATACAATATTATACAACAAAATATTGTTTATGGAGATATGCATGCAGTGTAATTAATAGGATTTCCTGTTAAATCTTCCGAGTAAACACTAAAACTTGCTTAAAAGAGTTTTTAGAAGCCGATAATAGGATCTAATCTATAGTTTTGGAAGAAGATTAGTGTTGAAGTAAAAAGTTAATAAATGTCTCCGATAATCTAGATTGTGATCAGAGTATGACATAAGGTTTGATTGATTATATTAGTTAATTACGACCCTCTGAAACTTTAATGACCAAGTATTTGTTCAATTTCGGTGATTCCTTAAACCTTAATATATACGTAAATACCATTAACCTAACTTAAACAGTAAAGTTTAGGCCTGAGAGGAGACCCGTGGATCATTTTGTCCCATTAAATTGTTTGTTTAGGCCCCTTTTGAACATTCATTATTTATAATTATTACTTGTCATTTAGAATATGCGCATGAACATATAAATTAAACTAAAATAGGTGATTTATAGCGGTTAAATATTACCACTTTAATTAGTTATATTGAAATTAGTAAATTAATTCGTAAGTTTATTGAAATAATAGTGGGATTGTGGGAATTTCAAGATATTAACTTTGTATTTAATGCGAGATCTTTTTGGAGGGAAAGAAAGTCCTGTACACTTTGCTAATCCATAAAATAAGAAGAAGAAAAAAGAACCTAACCGCCGACTTGAGATTGTTTTTTATTCTGAATCGCACCAATGAAAGAACTTTTCCGCCCTTAAAAGTTACTATTTGGTTAAACAAAAGTCGTTCCGAATATATATTCTGTTGGCCGAGATTCGTGCCCGAGATTAATCGTGAACAGATGGAAATTCTTGGCCATACCCAAGACAATGATATTTGTCGTGTTAAATATTACATTGTTTCGAAACTTACTTTGTTTAGTGAGTTAGTACAAGGATTGTTTCTTATTACTACTCTCTTCTACTCCTCTCCTCATACACATACACTTCTCATTGCAAATTAACAATAAAACAATTTAACATTTAAACCGCGCCCGCCATGAACACAGCTAGGAATGAAAGTAACTTAAAATGCTTCATCGTAATCATTTTATAAGCTTCATTTCGTAACATTTGAACAAGGACGCCTTTCAAATCGACAAATTAAAATTAAAGTTTCACAACTAAATAAATAAATTTGTCTAGAGAGACAAAACATTATGTTAATTAAATTTATACTCTTTATTATGAACTTATTTTTTTCATTTGCTTAACGCGACATGTTTCGTTTTTCGGCATTTACGAGCGTTTAATCGCAGAAAGGCGAAACATGTCGTGTTAAGCAAATGTAAAAAATAACTTCATAATAAAGAGTAAGTATAAATTTAATTTACATAATGTTTTGTTTAAATAAAGTGAACTGGGAACAGCAAAACATTTAAAAATTTATCTAGAGAGGTTCTTGGTTCTTATCTACATATAACAGAACACTCATACAAAATATTACATGCATTTACCGGATTTTGAAATATGATGTAATTGCATTTTCGTAATGTAGGAATGGTTTTTTCAGCCGCCGGCCAGATTCAGTGCTTTTGCAGTACCAGAAATCGTTCGGAAACATTTTGATTGCAGTACTAGACCCGCAAAAGTTACCAATTGTGGTGGTATTGCTAATTACTAAATATTATGGAAGTTAGAACTGTCAAAATTTACAAACAAACACAGGAGGCATTATTTTTCAGAAAATTTACAATCTTTTTTATTTATTATTAATTGAAAATGTACCTACATTAAAATACGAATTAGTGTATGAAACGTTTGTAAAATAGGTACTATATTATTTATTTTATGGAGTCATTGGCCAACTACCACCCTTTAACCTAAAATGCCTTAAATCCAGTATAAACTTAAAATTGTATGACTGTTGGCCCAAAAAATTTTCTTAATCATATGGCCTGAAACTGTTTCGCACGTGCTCGTATTTTGTACAATACAATTCATACTCGCACTAGCAAAAGGCCTGTTTCAGGCCTATTGAATAAAATAACTATTTTGTAGTGCTATAGTTGCAGATATAATTTTACATTCATGTCGATTGTCAAGTATAGCAAACGAAAAGTTAATATTGTTTTACTGTGAAGTACAAACTGGACATCTACAAGCCATACCAAACAATTTTAATTGCACGTCATCACTACTATATGACGTCACATCTGTGTAATGTCGCCAACTTGCAATATATCTCCCTATTTATGAAACGTCAAACAATGAAATAATGTAATTGACAGATAATTTCAGAATTTTTACATCAAATAATTCGAAATGTCAAATTTAATACAACACCGCATATTTTTCGCCAATATTTAAATACCTGCGAGATTTAAATTTCAATGTTATAATTTCGCACCGGAAGTGCGATTCACCTGATTTTGTTTGGTGACGACATATATGATGTGTAATTAAAATTGTTTGATATAGCCTGTATATAAAATGAATAAACAATCGTTGGGCAATTATTTATTATTAAGTAAAGAGAGAAAAAAAAACATATAATGGGAACAAAAAATCGCCAATTAATATTAAAAAAATCGATTTAGAATTTGAATATGAATTTTTCAGTTTTCTTTATAAACTTAAATGGCATCAGTGCAAAGTGGCTAGACAGTTATCTGAAAGTGATTTAGTGTTAATGTAATTTAATTTAATGTAAATTTAATTTTAATCTTACCGATATATTATGTGATATATAAGTGTTACCCAACCCAAAATAAATTAAAAGCGCTCCCTTCACGCCCCAAAAAATTTAAAACAATTTTCTTCGATTTTTTTTAAACTACTTTATAACAGAAAAAAATAACAAAAAGAACTATGGTAGGAAGTTATCAATACGATTAAAAGAACCGTATCTACCAACGAGAATATATAACGAAAATATTTCGAGAACCATGCTTCCATTATCAGTAACTGATTGTCACTTATAATTTTTCAAATAGGTATCGTTAGCTAATATGTACTTTAATTTAATGTGGATTTGTAAAAGGTAGTTGTTGGGTGTTCTATCTGTTTTAATGGTTCCCAGTAGGACTGAATTTGCTAATGGTCCTTTATCATTGTTCCTAATAATTTCACCCTCAATAACGCATTTTTCTATTCAGATTGATTCAAGACCATTTAATTCTCTTATATCGGTAACAGGTTTTATTAATTTTAAATTATTCCATTTTTCTTTTCGAAAATTTTCTAACTTAAAAAAATATACGTTTGGGACTTTATTGGTAAGTCCTTCTTCAGGACTACATTTAAAATGCACAATATTAGAGGTAAAAAAACCTGAATTATAAGATTTGTTGACCCGCTCAAATATTGCGAAAATATGAAAACATATTTAAGGAACATCAATATGTTAAAATCAATTCAAATTTTCAAATCGATTTTTATCACGTTACGCAGTAGTGTTAGGTAAGTAAAAACTAAATGTATAGTTTGGCTATTTTAAATAAAATACTTTTCATATTAAATGTATGATTTTGAAATTATTAATTGCATTCGAAAAAGAAAGTATTTTTGTTTCACACGTTTAAAATTAAAAATATTCTGTGAGAAACTACATATTTAAATATTTGTAACAATAAATTGATGACTTGATACAAATCGATGGAAATACATTCTAAGCATGAAATAATTTTCCCTAAAACAATACCACCGCTAGAATTTAATCAAATTATTGTGAAATTTGTGGACTGTACAGTGTGTAAGCAATCTTGAATCACCCTCCTTATAACTAATATGATTAAGCAGTGTATTTTGATCTTCTTGTAACTACAAGGGATTACAATTCCGTGCAATTATCTTAAAACACAGGAGAATTAGTCTCTTTAAATCTCCCCTGATATAAATTGTCATATTTCTTTCAAACATAAAAATTCATTAGATATTCATACAATCCGGAGATTTAATTAGATCTACTTCAGTATCCGGAACAAAGGTAAAAGGTCCCCTTTTCCTTATATATTACCTCAAGCATAAGACTTCACTTCAAACAAAGGGCACACGAATTACGATATTACTGCTTTCATACGGCGTTTCATTCACTCAAACGACATTATCATTTTTTTCTTTAAGAAAGTAAGGATGACAAAAAAAAATTTACATAGATTTATTTAATTATCTTTCTGTCGTCATTATCTCTAAATGTATACTCGTTCATTAATTAATTTCAAGCTCCAATTCCTTGATATAATCTACCATACAATAAATTTCTTAAGAATATTAATTTAAAATGTCAGTTAAATGTATATTTCTTTTCTCTTAATTGATCGATCGTTGAAATTTACAACACATACTTGTTAGACAATGTAAAAAGAGAGAGAATGTGGATCTATCAATATTACACTAAACATTTTTCAGGCTTAAAGTGTGCAAAGAAGTTTCAAGCAGTTATAGAAAGGAAGTAAATTTAATTAAGTCTCCAACTGTGTATTTCTTTTTCAAACAGTCTAAACAAAAACTATTGGTCTAATAAAAAAAAAAAGAAAACAAGAGAACAAGATAAGTTCCGTGTGTTTATCAATTTCATAATTTTTCGAATTTGGATTCGAAGATGTAGATTAGGGTTGTTCAAAAAAATAAAATACTAACGGGACACCATCCCTGGAAAACGTAAATTTCTATATATAAAATAATAGTTAGGAAGAAATTTGCGGCATTATATGCCAAAATTTTTGTTTTTAGTACAGAGTACTTGAAAAAATTACAGATCGACAAACTTTAAGATGCTGCTGCTAATCAACTAGAATATCCTTTTCTTTCAAAAATAACTGTTCGAATGTAGTTTTTTTGTAACAATTCGAACATGAACAGTTAGTATCTTAGTTGTTTAAAAAATTACACAGGTCTACAAAAAAAAAAGTGAACAATATCGGTGACCAGACCTATTCATTGTTATGTATGTTGTCGCGCTGAACAGGAATCTGATGCCCAAATTTATCCAGGACGTCAGGATTTTTTTAAGAGCAATTTTTATTTTATTTTAGAAATCTTGAATTCAACTAGAAACTTTGAATCAGTCTCAAAAACTGTTCAAAATATGCTTGTGGGAAAACGCACAATTCAGATACCATGGAATATGGCTCCCACGCCCCTGTGCGTTTGCCCCTACCCCCTACAGCTTCCTGGGCCACTTACGCCCCCCAGGAGATACATGGTATAGGATATTTTGCATTTATTTGGTTCCAAAACTAGCATCTCACCGCGTTCTGCTATACCCTTGCTAAAAGCAGTGCCAACATCATAAGCCTTTCGCCTCTCGCTATCCTATTTACTCAAGGGGGCATTCCTCATGAACTCATAATTTTAGAGTGTTGGAAATGTTGTGTGAACTGTGTGATGCTATATGCCTTTTGATATGTTTTCAATATGATGCGATCACTTTTGAATAATTTTGATCTGTAAGTAATTTTAAATATATTAGAAATAACACACACAAAACTGTAAAATTTTTAAGAGTAAGTCTAATTGTAACAAACGTATTTTGTAGCGCCCTGGAAAAGGAAAGAAAAAACTTCTAGAAAGATCGGTTGTATAATTAAATAATTTAAAGAAAAAAACTGATTTTAATTTAGGCCACAAACCCGATATCATCTATTAGTTATATATTAACGGTCGAGAACAATCACTAGTTATACTACGAACTTCTGACAGATAATCACGAAAAGACGATATAAATTCCGAGAATTAAAGCCCTACTTATGCTTATTACATGAATAAGGATAAAATTAATTTGGTTTCATCCTATTTTCAGAAAATTACGGAAGTTTATGTTTGAGTTTCCCATTTTCTCTGAGGTACAAAAATAAGTATTTTAGAAACAGGCATGGTATATTATAATCTTCAGTTTGGTATATCAAATTGTTAAATGTTTTACGTATTTATTTATATTGTTCCAGTTTGCATAAATGTTTTCTTATAGTTTTTTTTTATTAATTTGTTTAGAATAGTGCCGGAAAAGATAAACATTATTGTTTGTGAATAGTAGGATAAATTAATTTTCTTTGATGTCATTAATCGTGTTCGAAGTGACGTGTATATGCAGGAAAAAATTAAATAACAAACACGAGTAAGCAATTGTAATATGTTTGCAATCAAACAAACAAACCGATTAAAAATTAATTGATATGCTATCTTCAAGTAATACATTAACAATATATGCTAGACCATGACTAACTGAGAGAAATTAAAAGTTAAAAATAAGAAACTTTGCACAAAGTAGACTGTAGTATGAAACCTCAAAAAAATTATTACTCTTGAAAACTTCTAACTGTCTTTCAGAGCAATTATATGAAAAAAGTAAAGAAAAATGTAAAAAAGAAAGAAAATATAAATTTAGCATTTAAAACTGTATTTATGCAGGCTAATCTAGATTTACTCACGCTCACGTTGCTTCAATAATTATTAATTAGTGGCGGATCCAGGAGATCTCGTCGTGGTGACCGTTACCCCCTGACCTTTAAGTATAGGCATTTTTTCACAAAAAATCATAGTTGCTAGCCGTTAATTTATTATAGTTAATACACATTTTAAGATATAAAGAAACAATATTTTTGTTTTAATATCACTTATTTTATTTAATTATTTTTAAATAAGTTATATTAAAATAAAGAAGTATTTCTTTATATATTAAAATGATTCTCGAACATTTTAAACCAATCTTATTTAAGAATTTTAGAGAAATAAACCAATCACGGCAGGTTATCATGAAAATACGTTTACCTTCCTTTCAAATTGATCAATTACGTGCTATATGAGCTGTATATTCAATTTGGTGTTTCACTTGCTTATTGGTTTACATAGACAAGTATCAAACAACAATAGTAACATCAATTGTATCTGACATTTCTCCCCTAGAAATGTCATAATTTATATAATATTTTTAGGTTGACAATATCAAATAATTTTTATTGTTCGTGATATAATCAGAACAAATATCTCGCGACCACTTTTCTATATTCTAATATTTTCCTTCTTTTTATGCTCAATTGATGTTGCCACATTAATTTCGCATAAAAATCGGGAAAAGTATTTTTGAATATACAAAGTGCTCTTGTGATATTATTACTGAAAATATACTTAGTTACCATTGTCAAAACTTTAGCAACAAATGTTTCTGATATTTATTAATTTCAAAGTTTCAAAATGTTAAAGTATCAAACTGCTGCAGGCAGCCATTTCGTCTGATTCGCAGAGGTATTTTGAAAATTTAAAACTAAATTTAGGTAAAGGAATTTGTAATGAAAACTAATCAACCTTTGTTTTTGTATAAATGATTTTTTAGTTTGGATGAATCTGAAAAACATTACTGTTTGTTTTTGAAGACATAATTTGAAAAGTGCCAATGAAAAATTAAATTAATTAATCAGGCAAATTCAATTTCTTCCTTCGTTTGGTGTGCAAATGCATTTAAAATTGAGAAAAATCATTGGGGTGGAGATTTTTTTTATAAATCCAGCTCGACTTGAAATAATTAAAGGGCGACGCGCAAGCATTAATTAAACCATTATCCGACTTGACGGTTCCTTTATTGTAACAGATAAGCACTTTTGAGGATAATTTCAATTCGTGGCTTAATTACAATCCTTCAAAATTATTTTTAATTCATACAAATTATACGAAACGGAATCGTTTGAGAAGGCGCAAGGGTCTTTTATGTGCGAAAACAAAAATAGTCCTATCCATTGGGATTTGACGGTGTTTAAATTACAGAAGTTAAGGCTATATTTCATACTTTTCAACAGTAATAAATATAAATTTTGATTTGGAACGTTATCGAATACAAAACGCTATATATTCCAACTTTTAACTTCCTCCCTTGTAAAATATTCCGTGCGTGAGAGATTGTTCAAAATTTTCATCCCCTTGTTGATGTATATGATTATAACCAGCTAATTATATATTTAACAATTCTTTTTTAAATCTTTTTACAATGTTATTGAGAATTTTTGATAAAATCTACTACTTTCATAACTGAGTTTCGTAACATTTATTTAAGTTGATGCTATCACGATATGCAAGAAGGCTCACCTTTTTCTCACCAGCAATATATATATAAGTGGAAATTGAATTATTGCATTAATACCATGACTGCACTGACATTTATAAAGTTAACCGAGATTTTTTATTGCACAAATTATAGCATTAACATTTTACTATATTACCGAGTATAATAATGTCTACAATTTTATCATAAATTGTAATTTGATGTTTTTATTTGATATCAAGAACGCCTATATGAAGGTCCAAACAACTGCTGTTCAATATTGATAAATTTATTTGTTCTGCAATATGTTTCAAATGTAATATTGTACGATTGAAATATTAGAAAATTCTAGAAGGGAAAATAATAGTATATTATATTATAATGTAATGTTAACTACTATTCATGACTAGTTAATAAAAAAAATTGTGAAATTTTATTAAATGTTTCGGTAAAGTATGTTAATTTTACTACTGTTAGTACTATATTAGATGAATTAATTATTGTTATTTATTGAAAATATCACTAATGTCTATTGAAATTATTTTATTACCAAATTTATTAATTAGTAAAATGTAAATTGATATTAAAACAATTAATGAATTGTATTGATGAAGACATAGTATGTGTAATTTTATTATTTTTATTTTCAATAGGTACACTATTACCACTATCAGCTGTAGATTTAGATGTAGAAGGCACATTGTGCGATATCTGATTTGAAATAGTATTGGCAGTTGTCACCTTATTCCTACTAGATACATCGACGTAACCTTCGGCTGCTGCTGATGCTGCAAATGTTGACTTATAATCACATTCATTGTTTCAAACCTGATATCACCACCTCCATCGATGTATAACAAAGCAGAAGATCTGTGATAACAGTGGTCCGTGTAGCTATCGGGGTTTGGCAATTACAAATATATTGCTATTTGTTTTCCCATGGCTGCAAATTTATTTTTTTCAATGCGTTTGACGCAGGCTATACCTTTTTGTTAATTAAAAAAAAAACGAACAGATTTTTACATTTGATGGTAGGAGATCTGCATATTTTTTACGATATTGTAAAACTGACCCGTGATAGCAAATATTCTTATTATTTTAGTTTTCGTTTTGGGAATAATTATTATTAAAGATCCTTTTTGTACTTGCCTCCTGGGAAATGATCAAAATAACACCCTCATGACAATTGGGATAGTCGCTTTCCCGAACAAGTGCTTTTTCGTGAATGTCTGTTTCTTTTGCATATTTCAATAAAAATATCTTTACAAAATGAAAGCTCAGCAACAAAAATATAACTGGTCCCGATTTTCATGAAAAAAAAAAAAATAATTTTTCGAAGATACATGCAATAATGTAATTAATTTTGTTGTATAGCGTCATCCATAGGCAAATTTGCGATACGTAAACATTACCTTGAAATGTCAGTCAATGTCAGTTAAGTAATGTCGAATAAATACAATTTTACGCTGTTTAAAATCAATTATTAGAATTTATTTATTTATTTCGTATAGTGTATGTCGAGTCTGGCTTTGAATTCGGGTGTCTATATTCCTTAAGCGTTGGTTTTTCTAGATGACGCCTTGGGATTAGGCAACCAAAATGCCAGTGTGTAAATCAGGTTCTTGATGCTTCAGTCAGTCAAAACCAGAGAACTGAAACAAGCCATGTTAATCGTATCCCAACATAGAATA
Source organism: Coproporus ventriculus (assembly GCA_027574865.2). Taxonomy (NCBI): domain Eukaryota; kingdom Metazoa; phylum Arthropoda; class Insecta; order Coleoptera; family Staphylinidae; genus Coproporus; species Coproporus ventriculus. The sequence continues at coordinate 11,008 of JAODAH020040913.1, read as the reverse complement.
ATAATAGGAGTGGATTCCGATCACAAATCCACTGAAAAAATTCAAGTGTGACTCGGGTTTGAACCTACGACTTTTCGAATGAGAAGCAAGCTCTCTACCACTTAGCTACTCTGGCGTTTTAATTATTAGGATGTAAACACTAGTTCGGCCGGCCAAGTCCAAAAATGTTTTTATAAATATCACTTTGCCATGGTTCTAACTGACAATCCTATTAAAAAAACTATTATATCGTTCAAGAATTATTTTATAAATACATGGTATAAAAAAAATTGAAACTAGTCTACAGAATATTTATTTTTCCTTTTTAACGTAATAAGTCAAAGTTCGGTACACAAGTACACGTTACTCGAAACTACCCGAACTAAAGAGTACTCGCCCAAAAAGGTAATCGTCACAATGATTACTTTTGGTGGATGAATTAAAACAGTATAATGCTCTACCAAGTTAAGCAACAAAAAAGACCATTCACATTATTCACGAATGACAGTGATCAAACAAGTAAGAAACATCGGCTCGGAAAGTAATGAAAGTAATGAATACTTTTTATGATTAGTCGCGCTTTCAGTAACGGATACTAACAAATACTCTAAAGTAACGACAAATGACATCGCTAGTATACAACAGTAAAATTATTCAACGTTACTGCCACTGGCCTCTTTTACACATCTTTCTAATTTTAGCCTAAATTATTCACAAAAGTTTCTTAATAATAATACATCAATATCTTGAATAACATCAGAGAATTTTTTGCTTTAAAATTTCTAAATCTTTATTAAAGTCAACTTCATACATCTTTCGCTTCAAATAACCCTAAAAATAGATATCCGTAGGTATTAGGTCCGGTGGACTTTTCAATGTGATTGCCAGTTAGAATAGCCTTTATGCAATTAAAATATGAAGATAATCAGAATGTTCTTTTTTGGAAATATTTTGTGCCCACAAACGGAATTTATATTTATTTTACTGAAAATATTTGCAAATTTCTAATTAAGTGTAATTATTTCAGTGCATCCGTTAATATTGAATGCAGAATTGAATTAATTTTGTTGCTTTTACTCTAATCAACCTTCAATGATTTAAACAGTCTTAATTGAGGCCAACCCTCTGTGTACCCATTATTTAGATTTCGGTTGAAAATAGTAGATAGATTAATTGCTGTTTCCTTCACTCGATTTTTTGATAATTACATATATTTCAGGAAGACAAGAAATCAAATTTTATATCGCAATGATATTCTATATGGCTTTAACAATAATAAAACACATTGTTGTACGTTGAAGCGTTTATAAAACTGCATTAATCAATCATATCTAATGTATTTATTGCAGAAGCCACGAGGATATTCGATAGGTAACATTTCATAAACTTGAATAAAGCGAATATAAAAATTGAACAGCAGCGCAATAAAAAGAAAACGAACTTGTCTATTGAAAAATCGTCTCGATCATTTTTAATAAATATCACGTTCTTGCGAGACATGCATTTCACGTGGAAAAATAACAATAACAAAAATAATTTTGTTCACGACATATATAATACATTAATTATATGTGTACATTTTAACATTAATAGCACACATTAATCCCACCAGGAATAAAGACAGGGAATAAATTCAATATATTTATGCTATTAAAACAAATTGTGTTTTAATTTAAATAAAATAAGTTGCAAAGTGTGACTCCTGAACTTTCACAATAAAATTAATGAGTTGCAAAGTGTGGCTCCTAAACAACATAATTATTATAAGTACATTATCTAAAAGTTATAGTGCCGGTTCTGTGAGTACCTCTCCCTAAGAAAATGTAAGGCGATAATATTTGTAGACTACAAATAAAATATTCATAAAGCGGTAGAAGTTGCACCTATTTTACTACTTCAAAAATAAAAATAAAACGTTTATGATAAACCTTACACAAATTGAATGAATTGGCATTTTCAAAAGAAAACAAATTCATTTTGATTGAAATATGCAGAGAAAAAATACATTCATTAAAAAGCACTTGTTCGAGAAAGTGATTTTCCCAATTGTCATGAGGGTTTATTTTGTTATTTTCCAGGTTGAGAATACAAAAAGGATAAGAACGTTTATTATAGCAGTTTTACAATATCGTAAAAATATGTGGATATCCGACTATCAAATGTAAAAATCAGTTCGTTTCTACTTCCCGTGCACTACTGTGTAGGGAAATATTGTAATCATGAAAAATACCGACCTTGAGATTTTGATGCCAAACTACCTCTTCCCGAAACACGTTTCCGAAATTTTTTCGCTAATGTCAGTGTGTGCGTGTGTTTGTGTTATGTGAATGCTTAGCGATTAAACAAAATACAGCGGAAAGAATGAAATATTTTACAAAACTACGAGCAATAAACGAAACATTGACAAATTTTATTTTTGAAATTTCAATTTTGACGATTATTAAAGTAAATAAAGTTTTAGCGAATTTTTCATACAGGTCAGCTGGCTTTAGTATAATTGCAATTAATCTGAAAATATTACAATATAGGAAATTTTAGTTAAACTAACGAGGAATAATTTGTCACATTAATTACTCAGGCAGAAGATTGAATAAAATAATATGTACCTATATATTTAAAATAATTTCACTTTATTTTTAACAATAAATTTTCATACAAAATTGAATTGATTTGTGTAAATAGAAACAAACATATTTAGTATTTTTTTAGGGATTGCAGTTGACTGGTATAACTCACATATTTTTGGTGCTTGTACATAAATAAAATGAAAATGATGATGATTTACATTAACTAACAAAATTCTAAAACATTGGTGCGGAAAAATAACTATTTATTCACATACATATTAACATTGCAAGTAAAACCGAATATTTTTTTTTGGGACAATTAGGAGTATTAACTAAAATTAATTAATCAGATGTATTCAGGGTGACATTGAAAATAGTCACGACATTTTGTTTTGTTTTAATGGAACCCTACATATTTTATTTTTTTGCTTATTATTGGTTTATTTGTTAATATAAAAAAATTATTGAAAATCGGCAAAAATGTTTAATAAAGCTATGAATTGTTTTCTGTTATTTATAGTAACTCCTGATGAGTTAAAAAAATAACTTAGCATTATTTGTCAAAATTAAGGAAAAATTGTTTATGTACGCTATTCTAAAAAGTGTAAAACGTTATTCAGTATTAATTGCGATAGTTTCACTTTCTTCTTATTCTCTAAAAAGCTTATCAAATCTGAAAATGGTAATACTCTTTTATTGTAAATGGAACGCCTTGTATATTTTTAGCCTATCATTTTCCATTTTTGAAAGACTTTTTTTATTAACTATAACATAGGTCTGAAGTTAATAATTTTCAAGTTATAGAGTTTTAAGAAAAAAATTTGCTTATTTTAAACAAAATATTAATGCACAGGCACAGGCAGAGGCACATTTATAGACACGGACACAGACACAGCCTCATACTACATCTTTGGGATGAGGAGGTCATAAAATGTAAAATTCATAAAAAAAACTAATTTCAATTTTTTTGACGATCACAATACTTTCAGTAATCTACGGTTTCTCGAAATTAAAAAATGTGATAGAATATCACAAGGACATACTTTATTTGTTAACTATATCGTGTAAGAAAATTGTAAAACCAGCCGTGGAAAACTTGCCAAAGCTTAAGCTCTTTTTGAAAGGCAACGCTCCTCGCTATAAGTCATTGATTGCACTGTAAACAATTTAGAAATTGGTTTTAGAAGGGTTGATCACCCGCCCTGTTCTCTCGATTTAATTCAGTTTGTCTTTTATTTGTTCCCTAAAACTCATAACCATTTATAAAATAAAAGATTTTCGATAAATGATAAGTCATTTGTGTCGTTGAGGAGTAGTTGCAGATTAAGACAGAAGAGCTTATAATTAGTTTATGAACGTTTAGCTAAACGTTTAAGTCTTAAAAAAGATTGTGTTGAATAAATAAAATTTTAGTTTTCAAACATTATCGAGACTTGTATAACAGGCTCATTACTTATCGATAAACTTGCGTAATAGTTACACCTGAATCTCGCAGCGTCAAGTTTGTAATTCATACATATTCGCTGTACAATTCATGTTATGTACTATACTTCTTTTTAAATTTTTATTATAAGTAAATAAAGCTACCTAATTTTTTTATGGTATTCGAATATTTAAATTTGAACTTTAAATACTATTAAATTCAATTATATAAAAATTACACAATTAAAATTACTTTAAAACATCAATTTATCCTTTTCAAGGGTTTTTTTTTAAATTTCATATGATATCATAAAGATTAAGTTTCAACTTCGCAAACAGTGACCAAAATCAATGAAATTGTGCGCAGAGATCGTCGTATGAGCATTCGGATGGTTGCTGAGACTGTAAACGCCGATAAAGAAAAATTTTACATGCCGAATTGAACATGAAGAAAGTCCACCTGCCCATAACGCGCTGTCTGTGAAGCGTTATTTAGCCGCTAGAGGCACTCCAGTCCTCCAAGACGCGTATTCGCCTAATTTAGCACCCTGTGAATTTTTTCTGTTTCCGAAGATCAAGTCTGCCTTAAAAGGAACATGGTTCGAGTCGACGGAAGAGGTGAAGTGAAAATCGCCAAAGTCTTCTTCACTTCCAAAACATTAGTCGCTAGATCCCCGTCCTTCCCTGTTTTGGTTCACCTCTCTCCTACCTACATTTTCAGTCTTATAGTCCCTCTGAGTTTTAATTATTGTTATTATATTTATTCTAAGTATCAACGTGTTTTTTTAATTGTTTTTCGTTTATTGTATATTGACGGCACACTACAAGATACGAGGGGCATCGCCCTATTTGTTGTCTTATAAATAGATAAATAAAATGCTCTTACAAAAGAAGTCTTCCAGCATTGCTTTAGCCAATGGAAAAAACGAATGGAATGGTGTGTGGCGAGCGGAGGGGAGTACATTGAAGGGTCATCCAATTTATATTATTAAAAACTTCTTCTAGGTCTACAAGAGATATCTATCTTGCATTATTTACTTTGAATCAATTTTTATCAGCAGCATATTGCATATATAACCAGGGCCGGAGACTTGGCGACAGTCCGGGTATAGGTTTTTTTATGAAAAAATTTTGTAAGAAAAAAAAATTTTCTAAAACACTATTTTTAAAAAAACGGTGTATGGGCAATGAAAAATCTTTAATGTAGCGAAAAAAGGTCATCATCTTTAAAAATTCTATGATTTTCATGCAAACATTTTTGGAGAACTTAAAAAAAGAGTCTTTCATACTTTCATTTCATATTCTCCATAGGTATAGCACGATTCACCTAAGTTGGCGAGGAGACGCGCCGGCAAATCCCTGCATATCTGATTCGTACTCCAAAGACATCATAAAGACAGTGGCGCACAAAAAATGAATTACAAATACACGACGGACTGAAGGGAGATGAGCCCTACGCGTCAAAATCAAACAATACGCCTACGTCTATGCATTTGAGAAAAGTGGGAGCAAAGCGAAAATTTGCGCATTGGGATCTCTCGCCAACTTGGGTAAATCGTGCTATACATCTACAACTTATTCATTTTCCCGGGTATGGAATTCCATACGCGGATATTTAGGCGTATGGAATCTTCCATACCTGTCAGAGGGAATTCTCCGGGCCTGTATACAACAAAAGAATTTTTTTCGGAAATTTGCATATGTGACGAATGCAGGACATAAGACCCTGCAGGACGCATAAAAAATGCGGGAAATATAACTTTATTTTAATTGCTTGGTCAAAATCCCCGGTTTAAACAATGAAAGGCAAGGTCTTGCACGGTATGAAATAAAAGATATTACTCGGGGAAGTGCCACATTTTCGAAAATTGCCACCATATGTAACCCACTGCGCTTATTTGGAAGTCTGTCAAAATACCGATGCAGAAATTGTGGCAATTTAGGATCGAATGAGATGAAGCTATACCCAAATTTTAGCAACTGAATAGAACCAATACTTTGCCAATCTACGAACAGGTTAAAACATAAGAATTCACAGAAAGGTATTGCTAACCCAATATAATCATCGATTTGCGGACGCGAGTATGATCGTGAATAGGGATTGTGTATTTATACCTGCAATAGATTCTAAAGTTGTAGTTACAACCAAATTGATAGCCTCCAAGCAAACTAGTGTGCCGTAAGTGATGCCATGCAAGTGAATAAAGAAGCCAAAAGTGTAGTAGTAGTCATTGAAGAGGAAAAAGACAAAGAGCTCCATGAGTTGTGCAAAAAATACTCAACCCTGCAAAAATTGCTGAGAATTACAGATTTGCATTCAATTCATAACTGCAAGAGAAGGTCATTAATGGGAGGATCAATAAGTAAGGAATTTAATTCAGCAGAAATTTTGTTGATAGCAGCTGCACAACATCTCCACTACGGACAAGAAATGGAGCGATTAAACAATGGAAAGGAGTTGCGTCGCAAGAACTTCATCCTTTCGCTGAAGCTATTTTTGGACAAGAACGGATTTGTACGGGTTGAAGGTCGTTTGAAGCATTCCAATTTAACAGAGCAAGCCAAATTCCCTCTACTAATACCTGTTAATTATCCGTTGGATAGGCTTATAATAGGAAAGGAACAGGTATGGAATTTAATGTATAACTTGCTTCAAGGCCAGGCCAATCACGACGCAACCTCTCATGGGAAACCTGCCTTGCGATAGTTTATTATCGAAAGCATGACCTTAATAAATTAAGGGGGAAGGAGAAGGCTATGTTGCGATTTTTGTTTGCATATAGAGCAAACCTGTTCATATTGAGCTGCTATAGCGGCCCGAAGAAGAATGATGAGGACTGTAACAATGCCACTACCTTTCGTGGGGCCCAAAGGGAACTGAAAGAATTGCAGGAAGTTCTACAATCACAGAACTCTAAAAAACAAGTTTTACGAGAAACTGCAACCAAAGTGATAGATTTGCAGTTAATTCCTGCTCCTGGGACCCATAACTAGAAATCGTTTGCATACCTCTGAAGAAATGTACACCATGCTAGTATAGGTAGAAAAAGCCTTAAACTCCAGACCACTAACCCCGATGTCAGATGATTTGAATGATCTGGCAACACCGACGCCAGGCCATTTCTTAATTGAAGCAGCCCTAAACAGTAACATAGTACAATTTTGCATTTATGTATTAATTGTAGGGATTTTCGTTTAATGGTTGTTTATTAATTTCATTTTCTGAAAATATCATTTATACAAATTGGATTTTTAAATTTCTATGTAAGTCACATTTTGAAGGGACTTATTTATTAGTATTTAATGAGATATTGGAATTAAAGTATAGTCGAAATGAATTTTAGCAGGCTTCTGCGTATATTTCAAGTTATAAGGTAAAAATATATTAGGAAAATATATATTAACATCAAAGCGGTATCAAAAAGAAATTATAGAATGAAAGAGAGTTAGAAAGAGATGCAAAAATTAGTTTCGATATGTCAATGGATTCATATTAAGCAATTTCAATAAACTTCTGGATTTCAAAGAGACCGTAAATGTAATAACTTTGGACAAAACTTGGAATCAATATACAATTATCATTGTCATTTGAAGAGAACATGAAATTTACAGAACATATAATGAGGGCAGCTTTCATAATTAATATAAACCGCACATCCTAGGTCGGGTTGACCATTCGTTGAGGTTAACAACCCCATTTTAAAGTAGAACAAAGATTTAAATTAATGATTCAAAATAGGAAAAGATCAAGATTAATTGTTACTATATCTGTAATTAATCAGATTATTTAAGATAAACCCCTTCAAAATTATTTTAATCCTCACTCTACAATATTAATTTATGGTTGAAAAAATGTACGCAAATACAGAAAACCTCAAATTACAAATTTCGTTGGGATTTGAAGTAAAGTTTATGATTGACTACTGTTATTTAATTATCAATTGAAATGAAATGCAATTATATTTCAATTTGATCCACTGTGAGTGTGTCGAATGTGAAATGGAATTCTCTATCCGGTATCATCTCGGTCCTATGTAAATTTTAGGAACGTCTTTCATCCTTTTTATACTTGTTGGTTAATCTTTTGAATAATTGAAAAGGGCACGTATATAATGTCTTATAAATATTCATTAGGATTCATTTCACTCAAAATTTTTAGTAATATGTTACTTAATGTCAATTGAAACTGCAAACAAAGTGCATCTATTCATGTACATTTTCTGAGATTTTTTTCATTAATATAAATTAAATGCAAAAATTTGTATTATTATATATTATACTTATATATTAAAAATTGAATCATTAAATTAAAACCCCTAAATCTAATGTTTCAGAAATTTTCATTGAATTTTCAGAGCGCAAAAAACTTGCACCAATATGTATATAAAATGCATCTGAGACATCTAATAAAGAGATAAAAAGTTTCCTTATGTTATTACGAAGAGAATACACCCATCAGGAAGTCCGTCCCTACGTTCTTTGGGATTTCATAACTTTGACCAAAATCGAATTAATTATGGTCAGTGGGTTTCATTTGTTTTTGCTTCGTATCAATTTGTCTTTGCTGTTGTTCAAAGTGTAACAAGGTGTTGTGCCTTTTACTGCATTTTTTACAACTACCGAAGTTACAATTATTTGTTTAATGACCAAATTTAAACATAATTTTTCTGTTTCAATTGCTAATAATCTTTCTGGAACTTGTATGTTTAAAAATCTTTTGTAATTACAAATTTGATGGTTTGGATTTTTATACATAACGCAATTATTTGGCTTGTTTGATTGCAGGTATGTTTGTCTTTTTAATTGTGGATTAATTTGCCAATATTGGTGATATCCTGCGTGGATTCTAATATCCAGCATTTAATGCTTAAGAATTTTAAAAACCATCAATTGTCGGCAATTTCATTACTATTAATGAAACTGTTGCCATTCTTCTTTTATATATCTGCCTATTTTTGACAACAAAACTTGAATTAACAATGTGTCATTTGTATTTGATGTTTTATTTAGTGCCTCTAATACTCCACTGTTTTTTCTATTTCATCGGCTGTTGAAAAACCTGAAAACTTTGTTATTTGTGGCATGTTTAAGAATGTTTTCACATGGTTTTCAATAACGAGCCTAGTTTTCTCGTATCGTTTTGTTAAAAGATTCCACGCTATTTGATAATTTTCGGCGGTCAGCGCAAGAGAATCAATTAAATTTCGCGTCATCTGTCAGTGAAGTTTTTAAATAATGTAACATTTGTATGTCCGGCAACTCGGTTTTATCATGCACTAATGATTTCAAAAGATTTCCGAAAATAACTCTTTTTATGTATCTGAAAAAAAAAACTGCGCAATTATATAAGAGGCAAAATGATTTTTGTTTTGCTAGAATTTAATGAGTTTGACGCTGACGAACTATTTGAATTGTTTGAAGCGATATCTGATAGAACAGATTCCGACAACGGTTCTAATGTCCTTTTTAATGCACTGACTGATTTAATGTATTCATCTTTCGAAATTCGTGTTTTCAGTATTGTTTTCATCGGTTATAACTTATAACAAATCGTACTAATTTCGCAAAACATGTTTGAAAATCGGCCACCATTGTCTCATCGACAATGAAATAAGTGTTTAGAACAAGTTCATCTTATACCTTTTTTGAGACATTTATTATGCATGTTAATTTAGATTTGATTTTTCGTTGTTTTAACTCCTTAACTATCGCACCATTACTTTCAAAATCAGAACACATTTTTTTGTACGAATCTATTTAAAAAATGTTTACAATATACCGGGTGTTCGAAATATAGCCTGTGCGCCCTTTAACTCGATTCAAAATTGAAAGAATGTAACCAAGTTTTCAGCATATCGATGGCTTACTTCTAAAACTTCGTAACTTATAATAAAAATCTATTAAACGACCAAGTTTATCTTTATCAGTCACCTCTTTTTCATTACATTTTGTTAAACAGAGGTTAAAAAATTTATTTTGTCACAAACTAATGTTACGTTTGACAATAACCTAAATCGAGTTCAAACCGGTCATGGATAATAAGAATAAAGTGATATTACAAAGCAGCATTAATAATTTATCAATTAATTTGAAAATAATTTTTATCTTCAGAAAATTTAAAACTAATATCAACATTTTAATAAAATTAAAAAGAGAAAATAAAAAATAAGAAATGAAAATAGACAAGAAAAAATAAGATAAACAGAAATTAAGAAAATTTAGTTAATAAAAAAAATGAACAAAGAATATAAATTCAATAAAATTTTACAAAAAACATAATAAAATTAAAAAAGTCAAGGATTGGAAAAAAATAATAAATTGAATAAAAAGCCAAGAAGAACAAATTTTTGAATTTCACTTTTATAATAAATTTTTTGTACTTTATTGTCGTAATAAAAAATTTTTGTACTCGCCGCTTGGGAAACGGACTAAATAATACACTCATGACAACCAGGAAATTCGCGTTCCCGAACAAGTGCGCTACTCTGAGTGTTTCTTTTTCTCTGCATATTTCAATAAAAATATTTTTACAAAATGAAAGCTCAACTACGGAAATACAACTTACCCCCATTACCATAAAAAAATATTAATTTTTCAAAGAGATATTTGCCAAAACGCACATAAATTTTGAAGCCATCTATGGGTCACTAGCAAATTTACAACATGTAAACATTACCCTGAAATGTCAGTCACATAACCTCAAGTGAATTTAAATATATTTACAATCGATGAACTGGATGAAAATACTAATTCAAAGGTAAGTTAATAATCTAATAAAATACTTTATACATTTCAATTGGTTTTATAAACACTAATACATATGTTACAATTGTCAAAATTTAATACTTTTGTTCCTGATTCGCTTTTAAATGTGTTCGTAGGACATGAAGACATTTCTGCAGTGATCTTACTGAATAAAGTGTTTAATTGAAAAGTGTCAATAGTGTTTGTTATAGTGAATGTTTTGTTAAAGTTCGTGCCAAATCGGAGTGATGTAGTTTCTTTACGTTGAGTTGTCGATGTATCGATCAGCAAATGTT
>JAODAH020040838.1:0-30393 GCA_027574865.2 Coproporus ventriculus | reverse complement strand
TAATGTTTAAACAAGTTTCAATTGTAGGTTTTCCGGCTAATTCACCATAACAAAAACCGGACTACATCGATCAGCTGATCGGACCATACAGCCGGGCTTGTATTGTAGGGGGCTTTGTTTGTACATACAGGAAACCTAACTTAACCTAAAGACTCATGAGGTGCTAATTTTAATCTATTCACCAAAGCTAATATCAAAATAATTTTTGGAACTACTCACATCTAGTAATTTAGTATAACACAAAACTGAACAAACCTATTTATCTCTTTTTCATATTACTTTCTTCTCAGTCTATTGCACTCATCTGTCTGTATACTTGGTATGCACACTGATGATTCTGTTACAATTTGTTGGAGTGTGGATTTATATCTAATAATCTATTTTATTACATAATTTTATTGAAATTTGATAAATTGTTTTAACTACTGTTTAATTAAACAAAAATTTCAAAATAGTACGCTAAAGCATACAAATATATAAACGTAATCATATGTAATTAATAATCAGCAATTCCAGGAAGAGGGAATTTCTCACTAAACTGCTGCACTTCATGTTTAAGATCTTCTACCTTCTTTTTAATTTCAGGATTGTTATGTAATACAGCTTTAAAATCTACCAATTTAGGCCCAGAGATTTTCTCAGCTTCCTTGGCAAGCTTTATTCCACGATCAAAGAAATCCACCACTTGATCAATATCTTTTTCAACAAATCCACGAGTTGTGATAGCCGGAGTACCTATTGATAAAAAATTAATACTGATTTGTAACGAATAGAATTTAATTTGATTTTTTTACCAAGGCGAATTCCAGATGGATTCTTTGCACTCTTGTCTCCAGGAACTGTGTTTTTGTTACAAGCAATGTTAATTTCTTCGAGAATATGTTCAGATTTTGAACCTGAAATTCCTACACTCCTCAGATCAACTAATACAAGGTGAACGTCAGTTCCGCCGGTAACTATCTTATACCCTCTAGATTGAAGAGAATCGGAGAGTCGTTTTGCATTTGTAACTATTTGTTTTTGATACTCAATAAATTCAGGAGTTTGAGCTTGTTTCATAGCTGTTGCAATTGCAGCAATGGCATTATTATGTGGTCCACCTAAAAGCATAATATTTTATTTGTACTATTTATTCCGATAGGAAACAATATGATTGCTACTCCAACTATGTAAAATTTTCCAACGAATGTCATCTTGAAGAAGACAACAAATTTTATTTATACCAAATCAATTTTATTTAAAAAAAAATTAATTTGATAAAATACATTGAAAGTAAAAAGTTGGATTGTAGAAGTCACTTATAATAATCATTTTTTTTTCAAGTTAATTTGTATTTTTATTAAAGTAATAAAATTGGTTGCTTATGAGAAATTATTGATTAAAAATAAATAAACTTATAAATTACCTTGTAATGCAGGAAAAACAGCTTCGTTAATTTTCGTTTCTAAATCATACATGATTTTTTCACCTTTAGCATTAACAGATCTCACTCCCTTCCTGAAGAATATTACTGCAGCTCTAGGCCCTCGTAAACTTTTATGAGTAGTAGTAGATACAATGTCACTGTACTCAAATGGGCTTGGTGTGACTCCTACAAATAAAAAGGAACCTTGTTTTAAGAAGCAATTGTTTCTATAGACCAGAAAAGTTACAAAATTATGTTTGCTGAACTAAGTAATTTCGTAAGTTTTTGTTCTAGAAAGTCAAACAAATGCATTTAATGAAAAAAGCAGCTAATCCATTTATGAGAGCTCATGTGTCTAATGAACTTTAAGAAAGATTTGACTAAAGGAAATGAACAATTAGTTAACAGTTTTTAAATTCTATCAGATTCAATGCAAAAATATTTATATGTGTATTTTAGACACTTAAGAGTTGGAAAAAATCTATTTTTTGTTTTTTAACCCTTATATCTCCAATACGCAACAAATTTTTATTGTTTGGTCTATTTTATATCAAAATACATCGATTTGATCTTTAACTGGATAATAAAAATTGGCTGCTTCACAGATACATAGAGGTGAAAAAAGCGGTTTTTCGATTTTGCGGCAAAAATACAGGATGTGGGCTAAAAAGAATTTAATTTTCGGATTCTAAGGAAAATATCCCATTGAATACATATATTTTTAACACTAAAATTGCAAGTTTCACAGGCAGAATATGATATTTTTAAGTCAAAGTTGAAAAATAACCAAAAAGCTAAAAAAAATCGCAGAATTTTTATTTATGGGTTTTGATACCCTCTTAAGCTAATAAAATGACTAAGTACGTTATAGAAACAAAAAAAAAATCATAAAGCAACTTTACCGACCAATCATTTTTTTTTTTTAATTACAAGATATTATAAAATCATTTTATTTGTAGATGCTGTGACATACATTTGAAACTTTAGATAACACATATTTCCTGAATAAATTTTAATGAACCAAATAATAATTTTATATAACTTACCAGCAGCTACCAATCCAGATATATGTGCCATATCTGAGAATAAATAAGCACCATTTTCATCACAGATTTCTCTAAACTTTTTATAATCAATAACCCGAGAGTAACAACTAATACCAGCAACTATTACTTTTGGTTTAAATAACCTAGCATTCTTGGCTATTTGTTCGTAATCAATCAATCCAGTTACTAGATCAACTTTGTAAGGCATTGATTCAAAAAACTTGGATGTTGCTGAAATTTTCTTGTTAGCCGTCATGAATCCATGTGTTAAATGGCCACCATCGGGTAAATCTAAGCCCATAATACGTCCATGAGGTTCAGCAACAGCTGTGTGTGCATAAATAATGTATTTTAAAATGATTATTGAATTATTTAAAAAAAGTACCTGTATATACAGCAAAGTTAGCAGGTGATCCTGAATATGGTTGTACGTTAACTCCCCATTCCTCCGGATTTAATTTGTAAGCTGCAAGAGCTCGCTTTTGTGCTAATATTTCTACTTGATCAATAATTTCATTGCCACCATAATATCTATAATAAAATAAAATTACTTTTAATTGTTCTGTAAAAAATATTCATTTAGTAAAATATCTAATTGGATAGAAAAATTACCCTGGCAAGCAATTCACCTTAAAAGTACGCATATTTCGTTGAAGTGCAATTCAAAAATGTGTCATGTGAACATATTTTTTGCTCATTTGAAGATGCTAATTATGTAATCAGAATGAATATATTTTGAATGAATTGAAAGTAAAACCAATTTAACATTCTCATATATGTGAAAAAAGTAACCAGTACCCTTTCTCCAGGAAGGTGATTATCAGGGACAAAAAGTGGAAACTGTTATGAATAAGGGTTATAACAGATATATTGGCCTTTTGATGAAATAAATGGGGTATTGTAAGTTAGAGCAATCTGATTTTTTTTTAATTTTCAGAAAATTGATGCAAATTTAAACTTATTTTGTAGAAAAATGAATAAAAGTTAAGTGTAACTTTAGAAACAGGAAGAAATTTTTATGGGCCCCATACCTAGGTAGAATGTATCGAAAACTACACTGCAATGAGTCATGTTGTCAGATTTATTAGTTCAAGGCTAGATGCATAATAGATTATGGAAATAACAAAATTCTTAATTTCATTTTAAGTTAAAATGCTAAAAGAAACATTCTGGAATATATTATGTTCACATGAACGTTGTATATAATATTATTGTAGCAAATCTATAGGCAACCAAACATACACCTAATACGAAGCGAAGGAATATTCGAGAAATTTATAGGCAAGAAATTTCTAGACTGATTAAATTATAGGAAACGATACGTCACGGGACTTTTCTAGATGCATTCCAGGTAGGTATAAATAGGAACAAACACAAGAAGCGCTGGGAAGTTTTTTAGCAAAAAAGAGTGCATGGAAAAATGTCTTTTTTCTAGTTTTATCAAATTTGATCAATAAAAATTGAAAAAAATTATAATGCAACTACCGTGTTATTTAAATGGTGGTAAAAACGGTCTACAGGCACAGTTTCTGGTCGTCCAAAAAATCTGAAAAAATTCATGTAGTTGTTTTTAGTACCAAAGAATCGAATTAACAACAAAAATGTAATATATTTAAACTGGACTAAATAACGGACACCCTAATGCATATGCACAAGAAAAATCGAAACAAGAACAGATACCATCCTATTCGCAAAAAATCGAATGTAACACCGAAAGCAAAAATTGGACCAAAAAATCGAATTGAAAATTGATGTAAAGAAAGTTTTACACAGCTTGAAAATGTATGTAATATGTATAATTATAGTGTCATTATATTATTTTATACATAGGAATTTTTCTTAATCAGTTTATCAAATAAATAAATTCCAAGGTGAATATATTTCTGTTAAAAAAAAAGAAATATATTTTATGACTCAATAAAAAATTGAAATAGCAGATTGTTTATGCTTATCACATGGAAATATTAAAGAATTGCATAATAAAACATTACCAAGGTCATATCAACATGAAATATCAATTTACAAAAAAATTAGTAATCAAAATTGGTTACCTATCTCCTGGCAGCCCCTCGGAATACTTATTATGTAGACATGAGCTTAAGCATTGTAAAACAGAAGTACTCGTAAAGTTTTCTGAAGCGATCATCTCCAAACTACCAATTTGCCGCTTTTTCTCTTTCTTCATTAGATCAAATAATTCAGGATCAGAATCCCAAACATTTGTATCCAACAATTTTTTTATGTATCCACTCATCTTGCACGAAGGAGTTAACAATACTTTCTGAAACAGCAATTTATAAAAAAAAAATGTCAGCAGGTAAATTGCACCTACTTATTTCAACAAATTAAAAGAGCAACGGCCGGCAATAAAATGGGCCCAACAACAACTATAACTCTTTTAAATTGATTGTTAAGCAGGTTATCACCAATCCGATAACCTCTAAATAAACTATTTAAATGCGATAAAAACAAAAAATATTTATCAATGCACTAATCCTAACGAAAACAACAAGAGAGAAATTAATTTTTATATTATTCCAAAATAATTCGTCAATAATACTTACCGGTTTTATAAATGTGCATGTGGTTGTTAAAGCGCGGGAAAACATTTGAATTCAAATATTTACGGACAAATTTTGAACTATTAATAACAGTGTGTTATAAGCAAAGCCTCTCTTCAAAAAGAATGAGTTAATTGATTTTATTAGTTTAAATTGGTTTGACCCTTCTTTTATAGGGTCACTTTTAATCTTTTTTATCAAAATAATAAGAAACCTGAATATTTATTACAAATGGTGAAGATTATTAATAAACTATGGTAGGTTTGTATACGATTTTGAGTTTTAATTGCGAATTTATCGATTTAATTGCCTTGATAAGAGTTTATGAAATTTCTACATTAGCAATAAACAGTATATTTCAAAATATTCTACAACATTCTTCAGTTAATGGGTCATAAAATTTTCACTGATGTTTCTTTCATTGTATAATTCTGATTTTTTTGCTGTCTCAATTAAGAATTTAGGGTAGATTTTTTTGAGAATGTTAATCAATAATGACATATTTTAAACATTAAATAATTAATTCAAACAGTTAAAAAATCCTGATGGTAGTCAGCACAAATAAACTCAAAGCTTCTTATCAGATTCGTGATGTAATGTCATGTTTTCTGATAAGATATGGTTCTACAAAACAACTCAAAGATGCGAAGTAATTATAATCACTTTCTTTCAAATTTTCAATTTTTTCACTTTTCTGCTTTTCACGAATTTGAAAATGAATTCGTATATGAAATCTAAATGTCTGTCTGTGTGTGCGTGTGTGTGTGTATGTGCGTATGTGCACTCTGTTATCTTAAGGTATTTCTAAATTCTGATTTTCCGCCATTAATTTCTGTTTTGTCAAATAAATAATGAAGTTGAAATATTTGAATCAAATGATCCATGAAATAGGTGGGTAATGAAGCTTGTTGTCGTATGAATATAACATTAGTAATTAACGTTGCACCTCATTTCGACCAATTGTGACCCGAAAATTATGAATAAAATATCGAAATCTTTGCAACATTATCCCATCAAAACGTTTTATGTTGTACAAAATGCTAGAAAATATTACAGATTTATAAATTTAAATGTACTACTGCTAAACAACTGTTTTTCAAAAAGATTTTTTTTAATATTTTTTTTTTGTGACAATTCGAACGCAATCAGTTATTTAAAAAGTTATGAAAAAAATATTGATGAATCATTTTAATAGCAATTAAAAATTTTTTTTAATGAAAAATCAATTTTTAGCCAAAAAATACAATCAAAATCCAATTTCTATTACTTTAATGCAATCACGTTTGCAAATCACCAAATAAAAATATTTGAATAGACAACCAAATATACACAATGTAATAAGGGCGTTTCTGCGCAAATATTTCGTAGAAATTAATCATTCAATGAAAATAAGGGAAATCGTTGTAGATATAATCCTCCTGTTTTGTTCTTTCCATACACTGTAATGCAATTTTGTGATTTTGTAATTATTACGATTCCACAGGCCAAAAAAAAAAAATTCTTTTTCAATTTCTGTCCATCTACGGATCTTTTGCTACCACAACTATCTTTATATCACAATAGAATCGATTTTTTGCGCTTGGAATAGCACAGTACCCTTTTTGACATCGAATTTGTTCAGGGTCTAAAAATACATAGGAAAACATACCTTACACTTCTTTTTTCAATAAAATTGTGTTTTTGTCCTTTTTTTCCACTAAAAGGACTGACGGACAAGTTTTGACGAAAGATTCGTATTAAGCAGCCAAAAATACATAGATATATATAGGCGTTATTGGGACGGGCATAATTAGTGCCCAGTTTTTGTCTTTCTTTGATCAAAAAGAAATATTTTTTGTCGGCCCGTGTTATTTAGCTATATAATAGTCTGTCCACAAAATAGATTATTGATATCCTCCCTCACAAAGCCATTTTCCAACATAATTGAACAGTTTGGTCTGTATGCCAAATTAAGTTTGTGAAGGTACATTAGGAACAAAAATTAAAGGAAGTCAAAGTTAACTAAGTTCCATTATATAATCTTTGAAATAATAAGTGAATAAAATTTATAATAGTAATGAAACGTTAAAATGAAAGTACTTCAAAGGATAAGCCGTGTTGGGCAAGAGAAAAGAAAAGAAATGGAAAAATGTTACATCACCAAATTTATTTTATCATCGAAAAATTGGGAGAAACAAGTCGAAATTTGCCACGATAGTACAAAATTGAATACATGAAGCATTGAACATCTCTAAGATAGGTGAAAGGAAGAAACTTAAAGGTGAGAAAGCTTAAATTTAAAACAGAATATAAAAAATTTGTGTAAGTATGGGAATAGAAAAAGAAAAATTAAGATTTAAAAATTTAATAATTTATTGCATTTATAATAATCAATCTGAACGTTTTAATAAAATAATTAAAAAATGAGGAAAAGAATAAATAGGTAATTAAACAAGTTCATTTGAAATGTAATATTTTTTGCATCGATTATAGGCATGTTAAAATTCATCGATGGTTAAAATAAAATTGAAGCACAATTACAAAATGCTGTGAAAATAAAATTCGTTCGAAATTAAAGTGGATTCAATTCGTTATTTTTCTACATTGACATACAATATGATTAATTTAATATAATATTTACAAGTTTAATTCTTTCTTGCACAGCAATAATATGCGCAAATATAAATATATTTTTATATACTGTAGACCATCACCTTTACACATTTCCACAATTCTTGCTAAAAGAGAGAACTTAAAATTTTTTAATTTCCTGTGATGTACATGTCTCAAGAAAACACAAACGTTTGAGTGCATGCCCGCATGTAGTTTTCCTTGTTCTTCATCTGCTAGAGCACACAAAACAAAATAATTGACTATAATACAGATATATCTAAATAACAACTGTTTATTTGAATTAAAGAAAAATTGCATCATGTTAGCTTTTATATGTATATATACACGAAATTTTTCAGTTTATAATATATGTATATATATATATATTTATATATATATAGTCTATCTTAGCTAAAAATTCTCATTTACAGCCAAATGCTCGCAAGGTGTTTTTATTAGTTTTATATGTATTTGAAAAGAAGAAAAATTAATATACAAATAAATGGGAAGGATTGACTTTTGTGATGGTCATTGGTGTACCAATTTTTTTTACAGAATGGGAAAGGGTAGATATATTTATAATATTACATGATAGAAGAGAAAATGCAACAGCCTTTTGTTATTTGTATTTGAAGCTGCATTAGTTAGTATTTGCGTTATTTTTTTGTTTTTGTTTTTAAATAAATTTAACACAGTCCGATGGTTTTGCATTTTTTGTTCTTTTCTTAACAGTAGTAGTGATCCACTCTTCAGTCTCAGTTATAGATCTTGATGGCCTTCTCCAGATAATTAAAACGGGCCCTTTTGGGTGCTTTATTAATATGTTCTAAACCTAACCAAGGTTTGGAGCAACCAGCTGAAACATTAAACATTTATTTAATATATGCGAATTAAGTAAATAGAATAAAATAAAGTCAAGTAACCAAAAATTATTTTACAACAAAAAAATGCACAGGGTTTACAGTGTACTACATCTTCTATCAGAGTTATATATATATTTTTTTGTTTTGCAATTAGGGGACATAATTACAAACTACAAAAGATTAAAGAAAATGTTTAAAAAAAAAAGTTATTTAACAGAGAGTGAATAATGTGGGGATTATTAGTTATATATTTGAGAGATATGACAAAAAATAAAAATGTATGAAAAGATTTATCAAATATAACTTCAGATTGATGCCTTAAAATGATGAACTTTGATGAATTTAAATTTATCTGTTAGTTTAATTTTTGACATACATTGGGTAGTTGAATAGCTGTTTTAAGTTCTTATCTCTATATTCTTGGTCTTCATGCAGCTATGTTTAAAATTAATAAAGGAATAAATAAAATGAATAAAAAAACTTACATTGTGCTGGATTAGACTGTTTGAAGTCTGTAATATTCATAATAAATTCATCATCAGGAATAAAATTTGCTCGTCCCATTGAAACAATTGCAAATTTAAATTTCTCAAATTCTTTTTCAGGGAAACTAAGTTTTTTCTGAATTCGTTCTGTAAAAAGAAAATAGAAAGTTTGTAAACAAAACATTAATTAAAATCGCTTTAAATACCTTTCACTTTGCCAAAAGTTTCTCCTTGCTTAATTTTAATTAAGAAAGGTGTACCAAAAGTTGCGAATATATCTTTATGAAAATGAGCACAAGGGACTAGAATTTCATCTTCGGTTAAATGTATCTCATCCTGTGGAACCTCTTCTATCCTATAACTTTTAGTACCGCATTGCAATAATTCTAACGAGACGTCTTCTTTAGGACCCATGCAAACTTTATTACAATTTACTTCCGTCAACCTGTAGAAAGGAAGGTACATAAAAAACAAAAACATGTATTTTGAACAGACCTAAGTTTTCCTGTACCGCCTTCACTAAACTCAATTTGCTTTTTGGCTTCCTCAAGCAAATCACCGACAGTTCCACTTTTATTTGGATACAAAATTAGTTCTTTTTCGTCCTTCATTTTTGGGCCCAAATAAACACATTTAAATTGTTTCTTATTTTCCAATTCGTTTACCCTGATGCTTAACTGCTGATAGAATATTTTCTTCGGCACTTTTGGTTTTGTGTACACTAAAAGGTCTTTTAGAGTTCCTTCAAAAGTACACCTTAAAGGATTTCCAGGACTATCCTTGTAACTAAAACATAAAAGTAATATATGCATATAATCAGGTTAAGATATAATTTATTAAATAAGAAAAATTTCGATCAATTTATCAATCCTCAAAACTTTGTTGAAAAATTTTCTGTAAATGTGATATTTAATGATATTTCAAGTTTTTTTTTAAATTTCCGTTCTGAATAATTGATGTCGGATTAAAATTTTAAGTACAAATCACAAATATCCTATAAAAAATAGTTAATCTGCTCACTGACATGGAAAAATAGAGTTTAAGATTGCTTATAGAAAATGCAATGTAATGGTTAAATTGGAATGGTCAAAAATGATGCCATTTTCAAAAGATTCCATCCGCTCTTTGTATTTCTTGCAAGTTCCCCATACATTCTTTTTTTCCTTTTCCCATCTAAATCTTGATATAATGGAAAGGAAAGTTATTGCTAAAAAATGCACCAATCCAAATAAAAGTGAAAAGGAATATTTTCTTAAAAAATTGTAACTAATAAAATTCTCATGAAGATTGATAATTGAAAAAATGGTTTAAAATAATAAGCTGATATTAATATATTAAGTTGGGGTATAGGCATTAGAAAATATGAAGACAAGATTAGTTCTATACACATATATGAAAGAAATGAAAAGCAGATTTGCTAAATGCAGACCAAGAAAGAAGGTAGATGAATATTAATTTGTGGAGGTGCCTTTTAAACTTTGCAATGCTTCAGTTATTTTCGAGAGACATTGAAATTATATCAAGGCAATTGTTTTGACAGAAATTTTTAATGCAGCTTTTAGCCTTAGATGGTGTACCAAAAGATACAATGTTGGATAAGTACGTAAATTTAATTTAAAAATTAAAATACCTTTGACATTTGAAAAATTGAAGTAAATAGGGATCTGTGCCTACACGTTCCGCAACAGCTCGAGCCAATTGATCATATGTCATTCGTATAGACAATTCCATTGTAAAACCTTGATCATTTGGAATACATTTATCAACAAAAGTAACTTCCACTCTATAAAACAAATCTTTAAAGAATTCTACACAAGTGGGGAGATCACAATTTTCTTCGCTCTCTTCCTTTTCAAATACTAATATGTCACCATCCATTAATTCATCTAAAACCTAAACAAAAAACATTAATAACTTTTATTATATCATATCATGGCACATATGGGAGTTAAGTTTACCTTTTCCAAAGGTTCGTTAAGATTACTAATTTTTTCTATCATAGTAGGTCGAATTTCTTCGTATAGCACTAACTCAGTATCTGGTGGAAAACCTGCCCTCTCATTCAAAAGTGGTACTATATGTGCCAATTTACTAGTAACGGGCAAATAGCTGTGTCCGCAATAGTGCATTTTCTTTTGTTTAGGATCATATAATTTAAAAAACATTAAAACATCGATTTCTTTATCGAAGGGTGGTAAAGAGGTAAGACCAGAATCTGGTGGCAGTAATTCCAAAAATATATTCCAGGGATTTTGATTTTCGCAAGCTTCTATTACAGGCTTATGCAAATCTGCTTCTAAATCAAGCATGCTTGGCCTGAAAGTATTATTCGAGCGAGTATTGAAAGGCCATGGTCGGATTTGTTCTGGAGGATATTTAAAACTATCTGCCAACATTTCCATCATTTCTGCCACAGTCGATGTCTTCTTAATTTTAAAAACACGGTAAAGTGCCTTTTCGGGATCATACAGATCATTACCTTGGTGACCATCAAATGAATCCTCCAATAAAATGTTTAATGTCATGTATAAATGAGCTTCATTCCTTTCCTTTCGTCGCACTTGTTCCATGCGTTTCTCCTCTGCTAATCTGTCCGCTAATTCAGTAGGAATATCTGCATCTGTTACTTCTTGTAAAACATTGTGTAATTCTGAATCCCTGATGTAAACTAACATGTATGCATTGGTACAATGTTTCACAGTCATATTCATATCATCATAATGACCACCATAATTGTGTTCAATTGCTTCTTCTTTAGAACATCTTGAAACTACGTCATCATCAAACTTGCACCATTTACCATCACCTTAAAATATTTGTTAATTGAAATATAAACATTACATTACATGACATAAAGAACATACAGAATAAGACATGAAAGTTTTTATTTTAAATGCTAACA
Organism: Coproporus ventriculus; assembly: GCA_027574865.2. Classification (NCBI taxonomy): domain Eukaryota; kingdom Metazoa; phylum Arthropoda; class Insecta; order Coleoptera; family Staphylinidae; genus Coproporus; species Coproporus ventriculus. The sequence goes on along the minus strand of JAODAH020040838.1, from coordinate 18,539 downwards.
AATTTTTTTATAAATCGAACTGAATCAAAAATAATGAATCCACAAGTTGGCAATACGGTTCCCGGATAAAACAAGCTTGTGTATTTTTATACAAGACTTAAGAGATAAACATCCTTTTCATGTCCATTTCTATATATCCCTAGAGTTATATTGTTTACCTCTTGGATTGATAAAAACCACATAATGTCCCCCATGATTATCACCTGAATGAACTAAAACTGCATGAAGTGTGTAATTTGCAGGATTAGACTGGTCAGAATCTTGCAAATAATTATCTAATGATATTTTTTCATAAAATTCAAACCTATCATTAAATTTAACTGAACAATCAGTAATGGGGTCATATTGGAACCTCATGAGGTGTAAGTGTAATATTGGAGGGAATGCGGAAAATATCACACCCTTTTCTGCATCTTGTAAGCCATGCTCTCCTGCATCATATTTATTATCACCATCTAACGTTTCTTTTGCAATATAGTCTTTAAAAGATTCGTCAACTAAAAACAATAAAATTAGTAATCGCTCATTCCATTCTATGATAATTCAATCCTCACTATTCTTCTTTCCTTTAATATTTAACTGGATATCATAGAAGGTTTCAGACCGAGTACTAGTATAATTAACATTTTTGCAGCGTATATATGACATCATTTTACCTTCAAATAATTTTGGAACAGTACCTTCTACACATGTACCTTTCATTTTGCTTTCTAATTTATCTAGTAATACCTGAATACAAGGTGAAATTGAAATACATTTTTGTCAATTGGGTTTATGTAAGTTCAGCTTACCCTTAAAAACTCCTGTACGTCATGTTGCATAAACGAATCCAAAGTTTCCCAACCGAAACTTTTGGTAAGTTTTTTTGTCCCAACTGGTTTGTCGCAAAATTGTAATTCATGGAAAACACGCTGTAAAGCTAAAGCTACAGACTTGGTAGAATCGTCGGACTCTGTTGGCATCTTATAAACAGCCTTTCTTAACTGATTTGTGAAATATAATGTTTGCAGGAGTGAATTCATATAACAAGTAGCTCCTTGATTCTTGAGACCTACATAGCCAGTGTGTTTCTTACTATCCCATGAAACCCCATGTGGGGCATCTGCGACAACATGTACCTCCAGAGTAATCGTATCATCTTTAATGTATCCCTTCTCTGGATCTAGAACATCATTCCAACTCATGAAGTGAGAGAAACCCCAATCATTTTCCTGTAAAATAGACATGTTTTTAATTTACGGAGGCAACTGGTTAAAAATAAAGTAATGTTAAATATGGGAGGTTTAAAGAGTGACTGAATACCAAGTTCTGTTCTCTCTAAACTTGCACTGAGAATGTAAGAAACCTTTGCATAATTTGAATATGTTATAAACAATAGAAGTAAATCTTTTGAAGTTAAGTTTCTAATCTTTATTATTAAAACAAGTTTCTATTAACTTAATTCAAGATTGAATTTCCCTTTACACTTTGTCTTACAATTTGCGTTATAAATTTTACATAAGTGTATTTGAAGGTTCTTGAAGATTTAAAAAATTACCTTTGAATAAAATAAATGTTGAATTTTCCTTGAAAATGGCTCCGCATCAGGTTTAACAGTCAATAGCCGTAATTCAGCAATTGCATAACAAGACCAAGAACTAGATTCACTCTCGCCATTGCATTGCAAGAAGAACCCCAAAGACCTGGTAGCTGGTGTACGTTCCTGCGTATGACTTGTTCTTGGCATCACCATTATTTTCCATGGCAAATTGCGCACGTAGCAAGGAGGCGACAGTACGGAATCCTACAAAATTAAAAACTTAAAAAAAAGAAAAATTTAAAATGTATCACAGAATATTAACCTTCAATTTACTAAACTGAGGTACTGAAAATTTGAAAGTGGCCTCAGATCTTGCCTCATCCTCCTCCATATCTGCGTCTTGTACAGTCATATTAGGATCCATTTGTGGACCGATGACAACATCACCATTTTGCGAATCCATCTCACCTCCACCTGCATCTACCATATTTTTGTTAGAGTACTCATCAATTAAAACCCAATTTATGTATAAATATAAAAATATGTATATTGACAAGATGTCACTCAGTTGGCCCCTCTGAATGATTTTATGATCTAAGTGAAATGAAATTTGATCATGATGTGATTAAAACAATGTGACAGAAGAAAGGAAAAGAAATATTTTTGAAATGTCATTTTTGGAAGAATATTTTTATAACCTCTAAAACATTTTGCTACTTTTCCAAACAATCCCTGCATCACATCCAGAAATAATCTGCCACTCACCACTCATTATTTTCCAATGTGAATTTCACATATCTTCTCAAAATTAAAAAAAAGTATTTCTAAAATAATCTGATAAGATTTGAAACGTGTGTAATCAGTTTGATGATTTTTGTAAATGTCCTTCAAAATAACAATCATTGATGCACATTTCAAACTTAATTTGGCATTTTTATCTTATTGGTAATAGCTTTATGAATTAACTACTTATATTACTTATTTATAAAAAGCAAATAGACTGCTCATTTATTCTCTGAATTAAAGAAACAAATTTTTTAATTCTTTCAAGTTTTGAATAATAGCCGCTCTTTCCAACTCAAGATTCTGCGCGCTTTGAAGTGCACATGAATATTTCGGCATGACTAGGTCTACACTATTTGCAGAAGCTTCAAACAATGAGAGCAACAAACACTGTGTACCCTTTTTCCTCCATCTAACATAACTAAAACGAAGTCCATGCATTTGTATACACATAACACGTGTTCCAATTTAATTTAAATTGTTGAGCTTTATAAATTTGTATTTCTGTCTATAACAGCTTACATTTCTTGGCACAAACTGATTTCACAATTAGCTACCATAAATCAAATTGATATTTGTTAAAAATTAGGCAAGAATAATGTACATTCCATTTTCAAACTTATTTTTGCAAAAAAACCATCTTTTTATGCTGGTAGCAGGGTTGTTGGACTTGATAAAAATCAATCTGTATTTATTTTTGAAAAATTTGAGTTTAGAAAATTGGAAAAATTTGGTGATTCTTTGGAAATGGAAAGTAGATAGAGAAATAAAAATAATATTATTTAAATTAGATCGAAAAAAGGCAAATTTATGAAATGATATTTTGGTATAACACTCCTTGGCACTTCTTTCTTTCATTACATAAAAAAGGCAATGCTTAATGGCTTCTTGAGCTTTTTTCATATTCATGCATAACCACTGTTTTCCAAACAATATTTTTCATATAATTCTATATAAAAAAAAGTATAATTAATGCATGCTTTATGTGTGACCAATTTTTTTATAGTTTATTTATAACTTGTTCCTCCATAACTTTAAATAAAATCAATAATACCTCATATTATTAAATATTCCATAATGTAGAAAATCTTAAAACAATAAGGCTAAAATGATGTCGCAACCTCTGTTTGCATGAAGAAATAGAATAAATTCGTTGTGTCATAATTGATGAATGTTTTTTGTATATCTTGAAGTACAGAATCAATATGCTCCACAGTAATAATCTATTTTAATTGTGAGATATCTATTGCTTATGAACAATGATGACATTTTTGTCACATCAATTATCATTCTGGAGCTTTAAAACAAGAATTACTTTTTTAATTAAATTACGGAAAAATGAGGTCTGATATTCAATCAGCATTGTCGGGGATGATACAGAAGGCCTTCAAGGGCCACATCAGGTTTAAATGGGCTTTTTTTGACCTTCACATATTCATATTCAATACCAACTACTCTAACTCACTTTCTGCATGTGTGGCGCAAATTTGAGACCACTAGTTTAGATAATAACAATAATGAACGTTATTCAGAAAGAGAAACATACAAAAATACATTGCAAAACTATAAAGTACACTAAGTATATGTTTATTATGAAAAGGCAAAGTTCAGATAGGGCAATAATGATGATCATATATTTTAATGAATTTGTAAGTCTAATTGATACACCTAAATCAAACGATTATGCATAATAGAAAAGAAAAAACAAACAAGTTACTGAAAATTATCTCTTATTTTCGAGTAACCGTAGATTACTGAAAATATTGTGCTTGTCAAAAAAATTGAAATTGAGCTCTTTTTACAAATTACAACATTTTATAATTTTCTGAAACAAAAAAAAAAAAGTTTTATAAAAATGTCTGTGTATATGTGTGTCTGTCTGTCTGCAGCCCTTATGGCTGGCTATTGACCCAATTTTGATGAAATTTGATATCTAGGAGAGTTTTACATTATTTGTAAATTGATTCTGAAAATTTCAATGTTTTATCACAAAAATTAAGGGTAGTTTATTTGAAACCAAATTGGATATCTTGAAAATCACTCCAATAATTTTGATCAAATTTTCAATATAAACATGATTTTAATAACAATGCAAAAGAATCATTAATAGAAAGGGAAAACCACTTTACCTACAACACTTTGCATTCAGTATAAATTTATTCCAAGTCCAAAATATGTATTGTCTATTTAAATTCTGTTAATTAATTTAGAGGTTTGAGAACAAGCAAAAACTTTTAAAGAATAAAATTTATTGACAAATGAGAAATTAAGTTTTTCCAATTGTAAACCGAATCTGTAGAGACACACAGTATATTATATAATCATTTTCAGGAATTCAAATATGTACATATTTTTACATAAAAATTAACACAATAGACAGTTTGTTTTGAAAGTGGTGCAAGTTAATTTTTATATAAAATTGAGAAAATAAAAAATTTGTGCATATTTTTGTTGTTAATATTTTATGTACTTGGAAACAAAACGGTATATCAATTGATTTCTGTATTCAAAACGGTGACAAGTCAAAAATTTTGTAACTATACATATTTAAATTTCTAGTAATAAAAAGTTCATTTTTATATTCACAAAAATTATACACTTTTAAAAAAATAAGTAACCAGCATAAATAATTTTGCTAATTATTTCAAAATTACCATTTTCTATTTGTTACTCTTTCGAAAAGAGCCATCGATATTTTAATAATTGAATATTTGCATAAATGATTTTGTATAGTAGATTAAATGCAGAACTTGAAATATATCAAAATGGACTTACACTACTTTTAAAATATACTGCTAAATTGAAGAAAAATTGAGCTTTTTTACGAAAAAAACATTTTTCAGAGATTATTAGGTCACCAATTTTTATTTTGAAATTGAACTGTCATAGAATCATAGAAGGGATGATTATAAGGCATGTTCCAAATTTTGCAAAAACACAATGAGTTAAAAGTACACTACTTTAATTCATGTGCATAACACATTCATATATTGGATAGGTAGAAACAATTTCAACTTTGGAAGAAAAGTTTAATCTATCAGGTGCATATAAAACAACAATACGATGTAAGTTGAGAAGGACCAAGTATTCGTATATGTTGTTCCCTGCTATATCTGTAAATATCTAGTAATATTTATGTGCAAAATAATAATAATCTATGCATTTTTTTGAAAATATGACCCGATTTGATTTTGTTGTTATCTACACTACCGACGCGCAATATCGACACAAATTGAGCGCGTTTGTCATTTTATATCTCATAGAAATGAGCTAACAATGGGAAAATGAAAACTTATCTAGCCGCTACTACTTTCTTTGATTTGATCTAAAGATTTTTCCGAAAGACCCAAAATTGGGCCCTTGAAGGCCCCTAAAGGTTTAAATAATATATCTTGGCTCCTATATAACCAAACTCAACATGCTTGGGCTCAAAATGTACGTAAGAATGTCAGTTATTTAATGGAAGAATTCAAAATTTGATTTAAATTTTCTAACCTCAAAATTTTTTAATTTTTCTGAAGTCAAAAATTTTCAAAGTGCTGCCAAAATTTTCTTCTAAACCAAAATGCTTGTTTTTTCAATTTTAAGATGGACACAATCAAAATCTTTAGTTTGAACATGATTAGAAGTGAAAAGACACATTTTTCGCATCACAATCGAGAAAATAAGATTTTTCCAAAATGGCAGATTTTGGAGCGAAAAATTGGGTAACGAAGAAAATTTAAAAACAAAAATAAAATAGACCAAAAACATTATTCTTTTAGCATACATAACGTAACAGAGAAACCAAAGATTCATGAGATATTGGCCAATTAAAAAATCGACCAAAAAGGCACTATCCAGGCTACCAATCAACGTCTAATTAACGTCATTTGATGCGGAATAATTTTCTATACAACTTTTATAAGAAATATTTTTTTATTGGAATTCAAATTTTTATGTTATTTCAAAAAAACATGGAAAGGGAGTAAAAATGGCCATTTTTTAACTTGCAACGCTTAATTTTAGACAACTTTTAACCACAGATTCGTTTTCAGCATACCGAAATACAAAAAGATCGGCTATAAAATTCTTGTGTAAAAAAGATTTCACCCCCAAAAATTGCACAGGAACTGATTTAAAATAAAAATTCTTCAGGCAAGATACTTTAAGAAACCATAATAAAATTATTTTTTGTTATCAATGTCCTTGAGCTAGTGCTGACAATAATGTTATAACAACAAATTATTATTATTTGTCAAATTAGTGTACATTTCGTAAAACAATACCTATTTTCTTTGCATATTTTATGCATGAAGCAAATTATATTTCTGCAAGGTAAATTTAGAAAGTATTTCCTATTACTAAAAAAATTTTATTTATTTATTCTTCCTTGTTCAGTAGTTGCAATATCTTAAATTCTAAGATTGGTTTGCATTACCCACACTTAATATTAACTAATCACTATTTCAGCATTCTAAAACTTAAATTGTACACAAGTCGCATTAACGAAGAAAGGTGGTGAGCCGAATTTTTATACTTTCTCATTAGGAACATCTTTTCTTCGATTTAATTTTATATTTTCAAGAAACAATTGCCAAAATCTAAGGCCAAATCACACCAGAGACATTTTTAAGTTAATTAATACCTTTGCCACATAAATTAGACATGTTTAACGAGTTCAGCAAGTGACTGTCAGCATCAGCCATACTAAGCTTGATTACAGTCACCGGCTAGAAATTCGTTAAACTTCAATTACTCCAATCATTAACATCAATGTCTGTTAAAATTTTCAATTAAAAGTGAGAATAACTTCGATAAAATTTCAGTGTTTAACCAGAAATGTGCTAAATAAAACTAAATTTAGGTTTTTCATTTTTTTCAGTTGTCCACTAATTTGAAATAATTAACCTCAAAGCAGATAATCGAATAAGAACGAAATTTTTTAGCTGAGAAAATTACAGAACTGCTCAAAAGCAACGCTTGCTAAACAATACATTTAGCGAATCAACTGATGTTAGCAACTTAGGCTGGCCACACACGCTAAATCTTGCTCTAAAACAAGCACATATAGTTTCAACCACGTGCGTCTCTGTTCGTGTGTGGGCTAGACTTGTTAATGGGCGTTGATTTTTAATTGTCGTGCAAGTTTTCTGGGGTCCCCTGAATACTTGCATTTATCTCATATTACTCTTGCCGACTACAGAAGTTGTGTCTTCTTTCAAAAATTAAGTGTTTGTGTAAGGGTGAAAATTCATAATTCCGAATGTGCATATTGTAGAGCAAGATTTAGTGAGTTGCCAGCCTTAGTGACATTCACTAAATGCAAATGGTGCAATTGGGTCAAAATGCAACTTAAAACTTAAGTGCAAGTGGAGAAATGGGCCTATTAAGAATTAAATTCAATAGAACATGCTAATCTATTTTAATAATTTGTTATCATAGACATAAGAACGTAGAAACGGAGTGTTAGTTTGCAGTGTTGTGTACACTGAGAAGTTAATTCAATGTAGGGCTATCACGAGGTGTGAGAATATGTGAAGCCAATTGCAAATTTGATTGTATGCAAACATAGGGGAGCGCGTGCAAAATAAATTGCAAATAATCTAATAAATGCCACTTTTAGACAGCGCCTCATATTATACTCATATACTCCATCCATACAACCGTGTTTATTAAATTATAATAGCTTTGATGTGAAATTAAATAAAATTATATAAAATCCTTTATCATAAATTCTTGACAGGCATTATCAACATAAGCAATAAACGTGTATCAAATTACTATACATTTAGTAAGAAACAGTGTTTAAAAAAATTGAAATGACATAGCTGTCAACTGTCTGTTACGATTTTCTTAAAATTTTTATAAATGGATATATTTGGTTTTGGGGGCACAAGTAATTGTTCATGTGAAAAGCTCATGTGAATTAAAATATTCGCGGAAATTGTAAATTATTCTGATATTCTAAAAACTATAAATTGAATTTGATTTATAATATTTCGATATTTGATAATGAGTATATTAAGAAGTGAACAAACGGGCAGTGCATGAAAAAATGCATCTAAAGGTAGTACAGTTGGCAAGATAACCTAAAAAAATAGACAAAAAAATGAGATGGTGGCTAGAAGGAAATGTGAGGTGGAGGAATGAAAATGAGTTTCTAAAATTAGGGTAAAAAATGAATGTCATTGAAGTGTGGGATAAAGATTTGGAAGAATATAATAAACTGCAGCTGTCAAAGGCGGTTTTAAAATGTCATGGAAGTAAAGCTGGGGATAAGTCATGAGGGACCTGCATGTTATTTAAATGTTACCTTCTTGGGTTTCCATTTCCTCGACATCGCTGATTATATTTTGTGGATTCACATCATCCCTCCTCTCGCCCGTCACGTGGTTCATGTTGAGGGGTGGCGTCTTTGGGAGCGACGTCTTCTCCTTGCAACCGGTCCCGAAAACACTTTTGCTCTTCCTGCAATTGGCGGACTCTTTGTCCGGCGTTATACAACGATAAACCGGATGATTCTGAGTACTATTCTTATTGCTCGCTATAGTAGTCAATTTGACGAAATGCTTACTCGCGATGCGCCCAATGTCTGCTGTTTTTTAAACCCTCAGAACGAGGGGTGCACATAACAAACATATATACGCCCGTGTTCCCGTGAAAATTCCGTACACAACAGCCGCTCTCAATAAATTAATGCGCTTGTTTTTCTCTCGATTTACTTCCGAATATATTTACTTGCAAATCTTAGTTTTTCGCGGTGCCGACACTGCTGGCTTTGCACATCAAGAAAATAAACAAAATGGAGGTTTTCTGCTGCCTTCAAAATTTTTAGGCAGATTTTTCCACTCGTTTACTGTCAAAACGGAACGCCATCTCTGATTACCCCCTTATAATAGTTATTAATGATAATTTGCAGATTTTTTAATAAAATTTAAAACCGGCATCTATTATATACAGATAATAGATTGACAATAATTCAAATTAAACAACTGTGGAGTGTATCATTTACACGCCATGAACAGACACAGCACATTGAGATTTTACTACACACTTTGATCACTATTTTCAAATGAAGGGCAAGCGCATTGAGTTTCTCTTCAACTTCACTCCATAGCGGTGTTGCCAGAATTCTCAAATGCAAAATCCCTAAATAATTTTAAATGAAAAATTTCTACATCTTTTCACGACAAAATATCTACTCTCTCTCTATCCCTGAAACGAAAAAGTGGAATTCGTTCTAACTCAAGGCAATAAAAATGTTACATAAAACGACTGTAATAAAGAAACTCTTTTCAATTCCGCACAAAAAAAATTGCATTAATAATGAAAATATATACACAAATTTATTTATTCTTCTAATTTATCTTTTAACTTTATCCGTACGCACCAACTATTTTTAGCCCAACTACTAAATCTTTATAGCAGAGGTCGGCAATTAGTTTGAAGTGGGGTACGGATGAAAAAAAAAAAATGTTTCAGCCGAGAGTCCAGGAATAAATATGAAAACAATTTTGTAGGACAAAACAGGATTGACGATCTAAAAGAAAAGGGTCATGCGGTCATTTTTTTTGGGAAACACGAATCAATATACAAACTGCACTTTATACCAGAACTAATGATCACCCAGCTCAAGTCTGGATTTCGTTCTTTTTTCTTTTTTGCAGATTCGGGTTACCAAAAAACGGGATTCCCGTAACAAAAAAGTCAAAACGTGATTTTTTTGCAACCAATTTAAGTTTTTTTTAATCTTTTTTTGGCAAATCGTATTTTGACGTAAAACAATGTTTTCTTTTCTATAAATACGATCAAAATACATGTTTTATATGTAAACTTTTTCCTCGAATCCGAATATGCCATTTTTTCATTTTAGGTGCACCTCTAACGCCCACAGTGAAAAACTGATTTTTTTTAATAGTTCCAAACCTATATCAGCTAGTAAGGTGACAAAATAAGTCGTCAATGGAAAAAATATTCTTTCTAATCTCGTAGTCAAATTGATCTCTTTATATAAACAGTTTTTAAATTTTGCAAAATCTGTTCTAAGGAAAAGAATTTCTTTACAAGCAAGGAGATATCTTACATCTGGCAATCCTGTGCTATAGTAGCTTGATCATTCTTCGATTCCAAGGAAATAGAACTCTCTATTTCTTTGTTCGATTCGCTAACCTACTGAAAAGCAGATGTCGCTCGATCTGACTTATTATTTTGTATAAAATCTAAAGACTTTAATATAATCATAGATGAATTATAATAAATGAGCAACTTGGCTATATTTATAGACTTTTAAAATGTAGTGCGTAGCTGTAATTCTAAATCAATAGATGGCACCACCCGGTTTAATGAGCTAAAGTCTCTAGATGCAGAAATAAATTTAATATAATAAAATAATAAATATTGAGATTGTGCTTCCTCTAAAATAAGAAAGTGACAAATCAATATTTATGAAATAATTTTTTGCATTAATTTATGCAACACCTCGAAACGTATCAGATAATCATTAACAATTAATTTTTTATTTGTTTTCCTTTTTCTGCCAGTTCATGTTAAATCCAATAACTGTCGCACTCTGAATTTTGCCTTCATTTGTAGGCAACCATTGTTGCGTAAAGCGCCATCTCTTGGATAAGAGTTAGTACGATATACCTGAATAGGGGTATCGAAAATGTAACTATTGGGTACACGAGTTCTTGTTACTCGAAGAAACCCAAAGTAACGAGTACTCGCTTAAAACTACTTTGATTACTTTAATTTTTTTTTATAACGATCAACTCAATCAATTTTAATGACTTTCTTTTTGTTATTATTATTAACATTGCCTAGAAAAGTGAGAATAAACCACAGAAATGTAATACAAAATAATGTAATTTTATTGAAACAATTCTTTGTCAAATTAAACTAAAAACAAAATCTATATCTTAAATTTAATTGTAAAACAATTAACTTGAATAGCATTAATTTGTTAATTAAACCAAAAAACAATGTATGAAAAAAATGCAATTTTACAAGAGCTTCTAGTGTACATAATCCAATTTAACATTATGGAACAGTTGTTGGATATTTGATCCCTAACAATTCTTTGCAAGCACAATAAGCTGCTTCTCTTCTTGCAACTTTCTTGTTTTGACCTAAAACGATTAGCTCATAAACTACGTTTTTATTACAAATCAGTTAAACTTACCATGGCCAATAAACTTTTCATCACCAATTGTACATTTTATTGTAAACATATGATTAGGTGGAGTACCAGTTTGACCAAGTTCTTCATAAACAGCATTTGGATACATTTGATTTAATAACATTACAGGATTCACAAGCTCTGGATTTTCTGGTAGTTTCTTAGAAGGTCTTATTGCTGACTTTCCCACTTTACTCTTGGTGTCTGAGAAACTTCCAGCCAAACTGGAACATGAACTTGAACGACTTAAAATCTACGAAATAAAATTAGAATTTTGTTCATGGGATAATTTGATTAGCTCACCATTCCACCTTCTTCCCAAGTGTTAAATAATTTATAAATTGCATAACTAGCCAAGTGACAGATTGAGAAGTCTTCATTGACTTCCATGTATTCTTCATCATCTTCGTCGTCTTTGGTTTGCATAGATTCATTGCCTAATGATTCATTTCCCATTTTTGAAATTACAAGATGGCATAACGCAGCTTCAGCTGCTGCAGTTTTAGCTGAAGGTTTACTTTTACCAAAACCTTCATGAATTTTGCCATCAATATTAATAGTTGCCTTGAAATTCGAAACATTTTGCTCATTTAATGAAGCAGGATTACTAATTTTAGTTAATTCGAAATTTGTTGATCCAACAATTTCATTCAATACCATCAAAGCATTTTTTGGAACAAGGATTTTTTTTAATTTTTTGTTTAATCTTCGATTTTTTTCACCACGAGATATTTTGCCGCCTAAAATACAAAAGTGCTGTTAACGCATTTTGCACAACAACTACGATATCTTAAATTAGTGGATTATTTAAAATTTCAATAGATAATTTTGTAAATGCTAGAGAATGAATGTAAAACGAAATTTGATAAAAGATTTTGTTAAAAAATTTTTGGGAAAAAACGGAATATTTTACCTTTTTTTATCGATCTAATTTTTGTAGTGGAAGTACTGAGTGCTTCTTCCATTTTAACATTGTTATTAACTGTAGTTCCTTGAGAAGCAATGTTAGTTTTGAAAAATATTTTAGGCTCTCGAGTTGAATTTTCCTGATTTAATAAAAACATTTCAGCAGATTTAAACAATTTCTGCAAAAATATATTATTAATAAGAATAAATTACTGTAAGTACAATCAATCCAAGTCTTTGGCATAAAAAATTGAATGAATTTGGAATAAAACAATACTGCAGGTATCCTATCGTAATCATGTTTGAAAATATATTATGAAGAAGGACAATACAATCATATTTAAAAAAATATTTCTCTAAAATGCAACTTACTAAAATGATTAATTTCTTTAATGGATTTTTTTTATCCATTTGGCTATTAATTAAAATAAAATTTGAAATTGCCAACATTCATTATCCTTACCTAACATAAGGGACTCATTAAGGAACTTTGTAGTCTATATGTGTTTTGAATTGTTTACATAAAAGCTATCTGTGTTCCAATTACATTCTCAATTATGAGATTGCATGGTGGATCGTCGTTTAGAAAGATTGATTATCTAAGAATAAGAGCAGTATTGCTTTTAAGTAAGATGATTTTGAGATTGTATTGATTTTGTGTTTTAGTCAGATATTTCAAACGATGTCAAAGGCTTTTGCTAAGTTCAGGAAAGCAGTTAGAATGTGTTCTTTTCTTTTCAAATTAATCTTTGATTGGTTTTGTTAGCCCTTGCAGTTGGTGGCTCATTGAGTGTTCTCTTAAAACGGAATTGGAGATAATGCTGTCTTTTCCCTGGGTTAGAAAATAATAATATGCAGGAGTGCATCCAATTTTTGAGGAAGTATCCGGATTTCAAGCATGTGTTAATAGGGATATCAGTAGTTTAGCTTGCGTTTTTCAACAATATGTATGTTATTTGATTGTGGCCATGGGCTTTTTTGGTTGGTAGGGGCTTGATTATTTTTATTAGTACTTAGAAGGTGTGGCTTTCCACTTGTCTTAAGATGAAGTGTTTGAAAATAGGTTGTTCTTTTTGTTGTTGATAAAGACCTTCTTTAAATGTTTGGCAAATGCACTTTTCCCCATCTGTGTGAAGTTTCACATTATTTAAAATGAAGGACCCTATTTCATCTGGTTTTCTTAGAATTTTTTCGGTCGCTCGCCATAGCCCTGTGTTTTGTGTTTCAAGCATGATTATATAGTTCTGGTAGTTGGTGATTCTAATAGTATCTAGTTTTCGTTTTATATGGGATAATTTATTGATAAGATTTTTAGTAATGGGGTCTGTTTGTTCTATGTCATTCCCGTCTTTCTTGATTCTTCTGGTTGATTGCTGTGGATTATAATACAAAGGAAACCTAATAGCTTTTCTGTTTTTTGGCCACAGTTGAGGAGCGGGCACTCTCTTGGATTACATCTGTTATGTGTTGTATTTGGTGGTCCTTTCTGCGATCAAAGGCGACACTAGGGTGTATTTTTGGAGAACCTCTTGATTCAACTGAGATGATTGAGTTCACTAGTTTATCAACTTTATAGGTTTCTTCAGTTTTTTCATTTGCCATCAGCTCAATTATATCTACTGGCATAGGTAATATACCTTTATAATATATTCTACTAATTTTCTTAAGACTGGCAGGATCATATTGCATTAATTCTTTATTAATATCATCTTCATTTAGTGAGTGAGGAACATTCTTTCATACCACTGATAATGGCCTGGTTTCGGGGTTCTGGTATAAGTGATATTGAATTTTATTGTCACTGTAGTGTTGCTAGAGTCCTGTAATAATCTTCAGAGGATGGGTTTATTTTCAATGCGTTATTGGTGTTGAATCTTGTGATAGTCATCCTTAGTTTTTTACTATGATCGATAACTGTTTTATGGTTGTGTTGACCGTGAAAAAATATTGGTATATTTTCAGGTTTTGTCCCTTGTTGACGGGATTTTCTTGCTGAATATTGTTAATATCTGCAGGTTCCAGTTCTGGTGGGTGTATAAAGATAATTGTTATTTGTGTACCTGGTTTAAATTTTCTATTTTAGTATGATGAGGTTTTATTTTTGTTTCTCGTATTTTTCCAATCACATTTTTATTGCTGCGATATGGGGTATGCAGTACATCAGCTCAGTTTCACTGTTCAAGATAGGGTCAGCCAGCAAAAGGTTTTCACAACTTTTAATGTTTAAATCATTTGTATCTGTTGATGACTTAACGCTCAATTTTACAATATAAATGTTATGTTTTAATGGATATATGGTGTGACTTAATAAAACTTTTATATTAAGAATATATTAAACATTTCCCCCTCCTTTTTCAATAAGAAAACTTACATGTGACGTAGAAGCAGATGATGCCTCTTCCAGTGGTAGAGAGTCTGATCCAGGTTGTTTTACCCGCATACTCAGACGATGTTGAACTGGCTGCTTATTTTTTTGTGGCGATCCGTTTTGATCCATTTTGACCTGAAGATGATCCAAGAAAATATACAATCAACAGTGAACTCCGATATAGGCACATATTTCCTTTCTTCTCAAGATCGAACGAGTAAAACCAATCTGATACTCGAAAAGGTGGAAATTGTTTCGTCAACATATCTTGACGCTTATTGCTAATGTATTTTAATAGCTTTTAATTAATTTTGCATGTGTATATATTTTTTCAAAGTTAATTAGAAACACTTTTTGTGGATAAAAAATGTCACCACAAAATACTTCAGAAAACAAGCAAAATTAACTATAAAATTATAACAAATGCTAATATAATTAACAAAAATGAGTCAAGATATAATTATTTGTTCAGAACTGATTTAAGAAAAATCACAATCATAAATCAAGCAAAATAATAAATAACCCATTTGGTTATTCCACTATTTGCATGAGACATTAACTATGATATTAGATTGATACTTTTCTGAAATCCATCTAAATCAAAATGATAAATTAACTTAAAACAGTTCCACTCATGAATGGCCGGCTGCCAATTGTAAACGTAAACTTGCCTATAATTTATTGAAGAAAAAAAATTAGATGTAAGCACACAAAATAGCTTAAGTATAAATGTCCATCAACGGTTTTGTAATCCATTTTGAAAACAGGTTTTTTTTTTAAGTCTTAATGGTATTCATAAAAATATTTCACATTTTTAGCAAGATCGTTCTATGATGGAAATGCATTAGTTTATTGGTCTTATAAAACCAACTACCCTCCGATATGTACCAGGAGGATTCAGAAAAGACTATGTCGCATGCTGGTCCCAAATAGAGATGGGTTGCGACAGATGTTTGCTGTCACAGGAATAAATTTTTCCAATTTGTTACTCGTACCTGATAGTTTTTGTCAAGGATTTTAACTGTTATGGAAAACACTAAACTCAATAGAGAAAATTAATTAAGAGCAGGAGAAACAGCTTTGAATTTGGAGCTCATTAAAATTTAAGTCAATTGTCCTCCATAAATGGTTTCCAATTTTACAGTGAAGATGCCACTTTAAAGTTTCAAAATTTCAAAGAAAAATTTAAATGCAGACAGTTAAGGGCACAAATTCTTTGGCAATTTTACGGAGGTCAACCTCAAGGACACTCCTACCCTTAATAAAACACTTCAGTTTTGCATAAGTTAGTTTCAAATATTTAGGCATACGACTATACATGTTACACAAAAATGTAACTGATATTGGTACTATTTCGTCTTTGCTAAGCAAAACCAATGTATCGCCTACTGCTGCATTTACACCATTTGTGATTTTAAGTTTTTCCTGAAAGTAGTATCTGTTACTTTGAGCCAGAGTAACTGACATCCAGGGCTATCTGTGACAAAGTATCAGATTGTTACATTGAATACCAAGCAGATGGAGACCCAAATGTTGCAGACGAATTAATACAATTCTTAAATAATATGCAAGTAAAGAAAAACTGATATCCACCGTAGAAAATGTGGACTACACATTATTAAAAAAGGATGGGCCTTGCTACTACAACTAGGGACAACGAACAATTCCATTAAGTGAAAATATAACGTTCACCCTGACCTCCGACTACTAAAAACCTGACTAACAAGGTAAAAGTAAACAAAGCCATAAAGAAGGAAGTTGCTGAAAATTAAAAAATACTGAAGAACTTGACAACAAACGGTATTTCATCTACATTCCCGTTAGACGAAATTCAGGAGACAATTAAACAAAAGCTGTAAAAGCAGCAGGTTTCGACAGATTATAGCCAGAATTCATTAATAAATTGGGAACTGCCGTTCAAAAATGCCTAGTAAATTTCTACAACATACTGACATCAAATAACCTGCCCCAAATTTTAAAAAAGCAGAACTGATAGCAATTCTCATGCATGACAAACCCAATAGACAATTTATCCACCTATTCTTGAGTGTGTACTATAAATTGTTTGAAAGTCTCACTTACAACAAAATTGCCCCTGCCACATCAAGATCATCCCACCTGAGCAGGCAGGTTTCAGGCAAGATCGAAGCTGTTGCAACCAAGTCAGCTCTGACATGACACTTAGGTGATTTACAATGACGCTTAAAAACTGTGGTCGGCTTTGTAAACTTAATCGCAGCTTATAAAACTGTTTGGAGGAAGGAACTGCTGCCATGTGCTGAATGACTAAAGCCGCTTACGATACAGGATATTTAAAGGATTGTTCTACTTTTTAATTGTTATTCGTGGCACTTCGTTGTATGGAAGTTCGACTGTATAAACAAATTTTAATTATATTATGGGATTTGGGAAATAAATTTAATTATTTTCACCAAACGTATAATTAAATTTACCATTCCCTTAGGCGATTGTAACTGACCTGTAGCTCTTCACAAACAAATTTTGTGATAATTAATTTCAAATTTGTTATATTCAGATTTGCTTCAAAATATTTTTTATAAATACCACCGTTACAACAATAAAGAATTTGCTACATTTACTACATGAGAAATCTAAAAATTATTAAGTAAAATCAATGAATTTTAAACGGATGAACATTTTTAATTAATTAATTAATCGTGAATATTCAAATTACCTGCATTGCAGAAAAGAAATTGCCTTGGAGATTCCCCAGTCCTGGGCTGCTCTTGGAATTTCCTTACGAAAAAATTAAAGATACATGATGTTGGTAATTTATTAAAATTTTATATTTACCATTATGCCCACTACCTGTACTTGCAGTAAACATTTTGTGCACTTATGAAATTATACAAAATGTATTTAATTTCATGTATAAGAGTTTGAAATGCATGTTTTGAAGACGGTTTCTGGTCGTTATTAAATTTTGAACATGCGCACAAATTGACGTAAGCTTTGTTTATTTTATACTCACAGCCCACTATGGTACAAATCCACGTGAAACTCTAACATTGAATACAGATTTCTCTAATCCTATGCACTAATCTGCAGCATAGATGAAGTAATGATCTGCAGGGGTGCGTTCGAAAACAACACTCGAGTGGCGTCTAACCGCACTCCGGTCGTTCGAAAATTAGGTTTGCTTTAGCAGAGTATCACTCGCAGCCGTCCGAAATCTACACTCGAGCGACGTTCGACTCACTCCAACAAATTCATTCGACTTGCGCAATATCGCTGCCATTTTTTAAACATATCTCAAATAATATCTTAACGGCATAACCGGTACAACCCAGCATAACCTAGTTTAAATCATTTTTCAAATTATATTTTGTGCACGGATGAAAACAATTCGCCATATGTGTGTATTAACTTTAGTGATACACTAGCTGAACTTCGATTCAAAAAATTCAGCCAATCCGCCACAACCTGATGAAAGTAATCACCTATGGTAATCACCAACGGATGCAAAACTTTTTTAAATTGCAACGCCCTCTGGTGCCAGTAATTTTGATAATCGCAACTCGGTTCATTAGGATAATATACTCGGAATACAAAAACCTACAACTTTTCTCTGAAACTTTTTTTTGTATTTTGAAAATAAAAAATTTTTCACAACTACCCCTAGAGTTGACGGTTAAAGAGTTGGTGGAAAAAAAAAGTTGAAACAAAAGTTATAGATATTGACAAGGGGACAACTTTTGTATATACAGTTTTTGCTATAACAAATTTTATCACGTTTGAAAAGTGAAATGCACAGTTTTGTGAAACTTCAACCCTCTTTATCG
>JAODAH020040795.1:0-31990 GCA_027574865.2 Coproporus ventriculus | reverse complement strand
GAAAAATAGTTTTAATTCTTGCAGATCAATTCGAAAACCTTTTATATTCTTCTCATCGACTTCTAAGCAACGCATCAAGAGAGCAGAGCATTCGTAAGTTATCATTCCCAAGTGTTTTCTTCGGGCCAAGTTTACTTTTAATTCAGAAATAAATTTTTCACGCAGATCTCTAAAAATTTAAAATAATATTTAATTTTTCATTGTAATTAAACTTGAACTTTGTTATTAAATTTTACCTTTTATTACCTTCTAATTTTATTTCAAATTGTGTATATTTTTTATTTGGAACACAATACAAATTTTGCACAAGCCACAGAAACAGACTACCTTAAGTCAATTTAGTTAATTTTAGAGAAAGTGAGGTTCACTTTAGTATTTACTTTGGTTCATACTTTTCTCCAAATTGAACATATTTTATTTCTTGCTGCTTGTTTTAAATTTGTAAAATGTAAATCTATTTATGCATAATGTGTCATGGTTTTAGTTAAAGATCGATCTTTATTTCGAAAACTAAAACAAATGGATTTAAGGTAGTCTAATTCTGAGATCGAGAATTATGGCTTAAAAAGTTTTAAAAAAATTTTCGCTCCTACAATTAAGATCTATCGAAAAAGTCAATCTAAAGTTCCTCAGCACACTAAAAGAAAGCAACTTCTACTTGACTTCATTTAACTAGTTTGAACTAACATTAGAATACATCTCAATCAATAACAAATTGTTTGGATGCACATATCATTGACGTTGCTTTGAATAATACATGAAGAGAAAAGCTCAAAACTTTTCAAATGTAATTTTTTCTTACGATAAATCCGAAGTACAAACTTTATTCAAAAAATGAAATAATTGATAAATTAAAAAATTACCTTCTAAGTGTATTTACAGCTTTCGTAGTCATCTGTGCTGCAACTTCTCTAGAACAACTTGGACAAATAGCACGCTTCTGAACAAAATGTACAAAATGTTCACTTGGGGTATGTTGATTGTAATCTTTAAAATATGGGTGTTTCAATAGAGTATCTTGAATTACAATATCCCAATGTACATCTCCCAAAATCCTAAAAGGCCACCACTAATTTTAAAAATAAAAAAATGTTTACTTCCTTACTTCGTATTTTGCATCATCCTTACGAACTTCATCCTATTATCATTAATATATAATAGGCAATTATGCATATTACTAATTTGTATCATATTAAAATCCAATGTACTGCTTTTCATGCAAAGATATATGGTACCATTGTTAATGAGTTGTGAAAGAATTGTACAGAATAATACTTCAATCAACATATTTTTTCCAAATGCATGGGTTGCACGGTTATAATAGTACATCAATGCAAAAACCATATTCATGGTAGATATAATTAATGAAAAGATTACCAGTATACACATTTTAATGGTAAGAACCCGCATATACTTTTTCAAAATTGTATAAACACATAAAATCCAAAATGTTTTAGCTATTAAACTCACAAAATAATCATAAAATAACAATTTGTAAGGTACATAAGGCTCATAATTAATAGTAGTAATAGTGATCAAATAAACACAATATATAAAAACTATGAAGTCTACTATGTAGTCAGTAATTTCGTAAGCTAATGCTAAAATAATTTTAGTTTTATGAGTGTAATGTTTTTTGTTCGAAAGGGAAACAGCCGCTAAGAGAATTACTGCAATTTCTGGGGAAAGACTTAAAACGCTTGCCAAAAAATATGAAAGGTATGCTAAGGAAATATTAAAGACGATGCAGGTAATTACGTCTCTATTTTGGAACCTGGTTAAAGTAGATGAGAGCAATCCTATTGTGTAACCTAATAACATACCACCAAAAAATAACCGTGCCATAGTGGCAAAGTAGTGATACCATTCAGTCAAAGCTCCTTCAGCTACACCAAGGGAAATTTCAGTAGCAAGAGCACATTTCATGTACGACATAATCGCCATTACTTCCAGAACTGAATAAATATCACTAACTTTTCTTTCATCTACCATCCACGCTAACGTATTTGGGGGCGTTGGTATAAAAACTGCACCGTGAATAATTGTTTGGTATTGTAATAATGGTTCATCTGCCATTAAATTTATTCCTTGTCCCAATAAAATATAGCCTAATACCAATGCCACTAGTCCTAAAAAATATACTAGTGGAAGATAGCGTATTAGAAAGTATAAATCGCATTTATAAAACACCCGGATGACATATATAGGATAAGCAACTGCCATCAAATATTTTGGCGCAAAAGGGATGTGGCCTGTAACAAGCGGTTGCAATTGGGGAAGATACGCTGCGCTGGCTGCCACTACTACTGTTACTACTCCAACTATTCCCTTTAACGGAAGATACTTCTGATAAGAACCACAAAATAATCGCAATAGTAAACCAAATGATAAGGATATTGACCATATTAAAATCATAACACTTGGGTAGACATTCTCTTTACTCATTTTGGGTACCTTTAGTAAACTTTAATATAACGCACTTGACTGACATACAAATTATGTCAGGTTATCTTATGTGGCAGTAACTAGAGAGAGAGAGAAAGAAAATATTTCACAAAGCATGCATTCCACTTAAAGATCTCAATAACCGCACCAACAACAGCTGACAACAAAAACCACACAAAGCGCATGGTTCCGCTCAACTCAATTATTTGTAATACGCAAGTTAAAAATAATTTAAGATTTCAAAAAAAATCATGCAAATGAATTACTATGCAAACCTACTATAAGCAAATAAATAATCATAATATAGAACTTACTAATATATGTAACCATTTTATCAGGTGAGAAGCAACACCATATTTAAATAAAGCCAATTTTAATTGAAGAGTTAATTAGCGCAAACCAAAACATTTGAAAGTGCGTTTCAAAACTTTTCGTTCATTCTTACAAGAAACTATTAAATGCATAAAAAACTACAGGTTAGATATCAATACGTGCAATGTTTGTTTTTCTCGCCTTAAATTTACGGCCATTTGCAATAATGCAGAAGTGCCAATTTTAATTAGTCATTGCAAACTTATGTTCAATCAATGGACTATCTAAGCAGAAGCAACTTCATTATTATTATTTCTATTTACTTCAGGCTTGTCTGTAACCTTAAAAAATGAGGTTGACATATGTCTATGCGAGATAGGAATGAAAAAATTACAGAAAATGAGTAAAATTTAAAAAAAAATCCGTAAGAACAATAACAGGTGAAAGAAAATTTGAATGGGATAAGTAGACAATTACAGAGAATTTTATAGAAATGGGTTAATTAATTATTGTGAAATTTTTTGAAAGAAGAATTTTTCGGAAACTTTTGTATCTGCGTTTTTAATAATAATTTGGGATTTCATTCGAATAACTTTTATACGAGTAAGTACAAATTTTGTTCGTTATGTACACAATGAGACAAAAAGCAAATGAAAAACTTTCACAATATAAATTTGCTGCTACAAATGAAAACTCGTGTCAATAAGGCTTTCATTCTTAAGTTTTCACTATCTCTTTTTATTTGCAACAATGTGTTTAAATAGATTTTGCATAAAATGAAAAAGTTTTATTCCCATTATTAGAAAACCGGTAGTTAGTGGATCGATTGTAGGTAATATAGTAAATAAATGTTTCTAATGGCAACGTGGAACAAAACAAATTTAATCAGAAGCGATTAATATATTTTTTTCATTTATTATGTAAAAATTTCAAATAATCTTCTTTAAGGAAAAATTAGGAATATTTATTTCTAATTTTATTTTGGTAACTTGTTGCGCGCGTTCTTTTAAACTTGGCGCTACTGTCAAATGTGCGTGTTTCCCGTGTCTTAATAATTAACTGCGCATGCTCATTGAATCTCTTTTGGGACTAGGTTTCCATCTTGATCACATGTGAGTAAGATCGTTTTCAAACAATATTCATTAGGTATTTATGTGAAATTCTTTGTTATTTGTGAAAATTTATATTGTGAATTATTGATTTTCATATCTCGGTGGTAATTGTATTTTACGCCCCCTTGGATTAAATTTAGTGCTTTTTTTTTTGACAATGCATGACTATGCGGTACTTCGCGCCATGTTGCAATTCAGAATGAAAAGTAGAGGAATTTAATATGAAATTCACTTTAAAACACTACTTTGTGGGGTATAGAAGTGCGTTTTGGTCTGGGGTTTAATCTGCATGAGGTAGTGTTTATCCAATATATTTATTAAATTTTTGTGTTGATTCCGGATTTTGAGCCACATGTTGCCGCGTGGACGTTCACACCAAAAGCACATTTTTGAGTAATTATTTGCCTTTCTAATTTACACAATATTATCCTTCTATGACTTGGGATATCCTCGCACACATCCGATTGCTTTGAACACTGCTTCTTACAGATATAACCTAGTTTCTGAAAAGTTTTCTTATCGTAAACAATTTTTTTGCAGCTTGGAACGTCTGTGCATTTAGCACGAATTATATAAAAAATGGCCGATATTGAAGATACCCATTTTGAGACCGGAGATTCTGGAGCCTCTGCAACATTCCCTATGCAATGTTCAGCTCTACGTAAAAATGGTTTTGTCATGCTCAAATCCAGGCCTTGCAAGATTGTTGAAATGTCTACATCTAAAACAGGGAAACACGGTCACGCTAAAGTTCATCTTGTAGGCATCGATATATTTACAGGTTAATAATTCAAGACATGGCTGTAGTATCTTTTTTCAATATTAAATTCTACCTTTAGGTAAAAAATATGAAGATATATGTCCGTCTACACATAATATGGACGTACCACATGTAAAACGTGAAGACTATCAATTGATTACCATATCGGACGATGGTTACCTCACTTTGATGGCCGATAATGGTGATTTACGTGAAGACTTAAAGATCCCTGAAGGTGAAACTGGCAATCAAGTGCGTACTGAATATGACGGCGGAAAAGACATATTATGTACTGTACTCAAATCTTGTGGTGAAGAGGTAAGCTACATTTTCTTAAGGTACATTATTCAGAATGTGATCGGTTACATACAGTGCATGCACCAGTTTATTCAATACAAGCTGCCTATGGGTTGATTTGTATAATTAATTATCATTGGTGTTCACTACCGTACATCTTTATTTTTTGTCACGTTCTGAGTAATACATCTACATTTTAATTTGTTAAATACGTGCAACCCTTTATTAACAATTTTTTGACTCAAAAAAATATGGGTGACGCCCAAATTTCAAGGACATATGATTGATTACTTTGAATTGTGTATGACCTGTATGTGCGTAATAATCTATTATATTATGTTTCATTCAACAAATTTACATATTTTCTCAAAACATTCACAAAGTTTATTTAAGAAAAAAAGAAAAGATAAAGTATATGAAGATATTGTTGAATTTTTGGAAATTTTATATCAGAATTCTAGTAGATTTAAGTGTCATTTATGAGATATTGCATTAGAAACGATACTAAAGCAAAGGCCGTTCAAATGCGCTACATGAATCAGTAATTAACTTATAATCAAAATTATTTTTGCTTTGCTTCTTTAAATTGAAGTGTAGAATTAGTAAATTTTATATCTTAATGGACCCTTAACAATAATTTTAATGTAATTATCATATACTTTGTGTTGGCTGAAGCAAATTAGCAACATATAAATTATGAGGTTATCTTTCCTTCTTGGAAAAGCTTCTATTTTGCTTTACGATACTTACAAAAAAGCCTTGAGCAAATCAAATGCTCACAAATGAATGGCAATAAATTTATTTGGTTCTAATTTTACACATCTTAAGTTAGTTATGGAAGAATGAAGAGAAAAACAAACCAAATTGTTTCAATCATTTATTTACTGGGGCCCCAAATTGGCTAACTGCGTTTTATTTTTAAAATACAACCCATTTTAATAAATGAAAAGAAATCATATTTTAGAAATAAACAACTTTAAAAGCAACTAACACTACTCAAAATGAACATTCCAATCCCATTAAATACATTTTTATTTATTTTTACATTTTTATAACAATTCGCTCGAGACATCGATGATGGAACTAAGTTCCTTGTCGATTTCCCAATTAATAAATTAAATTCAACGTTTGATTGCATATAAATTTTCACCAAACAAATTTGTTCGATATCTGAATTCATTCTGTGTGTCTGTAGCTTTTTGTGTTTATGGCTTCAGATTCCGATAGAGCATCAAAAAGTAAGCTTAGGGTTCGATATCGCTCGCCATACCTCTTCAGGAACACCTTCAAAATGGTGTCCAAAAATTGACTTTTTTTTTTAATTTTTGTTATCCGCAATCCACCCAATAGCATGGTAATTAAACTTGTTGTATGCCAACCTATAAAAATAAAATGAATGCCGGAACCATTTTAATATAATTTAAAATGTTAGCAGAGCGGAGGAGATAAGAAGGAAAATTGTTGCCGCCTTACTTATTTACTCTATTTTCAAGTTTGTTTTGGCAATGCTCTTAAGCATTCTCAATTGGTTATAATTCACTCTTTTATAAAAAAAAAATTTCTCATTTCGATTTGTTCGGTCTACAGCAATGCTAGAAGAGCATTCTCAACTGCTTTATATTATAAGTAATTATGCGAAGAATAAACTTTCATTTCTCTTTGTGATAATTTAATTGATAGATCAAGGTTTAAAATTAAGAATTGTGACTGGCCACTTTCATCAAAATAAATTCTTTTATATTAGGTGGTTTATTCCCATTGTCCAACTAGATTTTGTTTGTTCTGATAATATTTTTCCTTTAATTATCTTTTGTGTCCAAGTTACTAATAAAACTAATGAAGAAATGAAATCTGTGGCTTTCATTATAAAATTTACTTAAAAAAATTAAGGATATACAAGTATTAAATTTTTGTTTAATGTCTTGGTGGATAACCTTTGTTGCAATACTGTAGTTTAGTACGTTAATATATGAACTGTTGTATATTAATTTTATTGAAAATGTGTTACATAAATTTTGATTTTACAAAGTGTTTATCAAGCATTCTTCTAGATATTCTGACAGTTTCAACATTTTAAATGAACAATGATTAATACCAAGGAAGATAATAGATAGTATTAATGCATAAAATTATAAAGGAAAATGTATTTAATTGAATTGGGGGTTAAGTCAAATCTATTTTGTAAATTTGTCAATATGATGGTAGAGCTTCCTTGATTTTTATTAGTGTTCCCAAGTACACATTCTAATATTTCAACTGTAAATAATCTAAAATTATCCATTAGTCACACAAATAACTTTTATATTTTCCATGATGACTAATGTACTACAATTACACAGGGTCCGGTGGTGAAACCTGATGGTTTTTGAAATGAAATCATTCAATGAATATTCAAGATATTTTATTATTTTTATGGACATAGGAATATAAAGACGAAGCGTAAGCTTGCAGGGTGGTATACATTGAGAAGTGGTTGACGAAGGTATTTTCGATGCCCATGGACATCGTTTTTATAAGAAGCACACCTTCGTTTAATTTTTAGTTATTCTGCGAGGAGTGGGAGCAGTTGAAAATCTGAATGCATGCAATCAAAGGCAAGCGTTGCGTTGATAGATCGGGCTATTCACAATAAACCAATAAGTAGCATTTCTGCGAAGTGATTGGGAAATTTAACTATTTGGGATCGCTTATCACAAACAATGGCGGCTGTGACGGAGAATATGGAAAGACTCTGCAATATCTCAATGCAATATACTGAAATTATTAAACTCCTTGATCTTTCCTATTGCCACAAATGCCTCTGAGACCTGGACTTTAAAAATGGCCAATCGAATAATAATAGATGCTTTTGAAATGTGGGCCTACAGAAGAATGCTGCGAATATCTTACACAGAACATCGTGCTGGGAAAACTTATTGTGGAGGGAAAGATTAATGGTAAACGACCAAGAGGAAGGTCTCCGACGCACTGGGTGGATCAAACCAAAGAAATCATTGGTCACGGTTTGCAAGAAGCTTCTCTTGCACCTCAAGCAATTGAGACATGTCACTATACTCTCCCGAGAGTAAAAGGACGAGAGAGAAAGACAAAAGAAAGATCATTTTTAATGCAATTTCTTTTTATTTAAAATTGATTGGCCAGAAAAAATAAATAAAATGACACAAAAGTATATTCATCCACAACTAAAGATTCATAACAACAAACTTGATTCAATGCAATAAATATTAATAACCATCAAAATATATTAATATAGGAAATTACCATCTTTGTTTTTTTTTTATCGAAACATACTTAAAATATAAGTTCTAAATAATTATATATTTCCAATTTAATTTTCTTA
Organism: Coproporus ventriculus; assembly: GCA_027574865.2. NCBI lineage: Eukaryota > Metazoa > Arthropoda > Insecta > Coleoptera > Staphylinidae > Coproporus > Coproporus ventriculus. The sequence goes on along the minus strand of JAODAH020040795.1, from coordinate 23,724 downwards.
ATGCAAATAACATTTTTAATAACGTTAATATTTGTTTTAGGCGGTAATTGCTGTCAAGACAAACAATGCCTTGGACAAATAATGGCTGGCAGAGGAACCCTTACACCTAAATGGGAGTGTAAGGGATCGATGATAACATCAGGACCCATCTATAATTATACAGCTTCAACATAATAAATACAAAACACCCATTATACATCTGTAACAGTGTATGCATAACACCCAGGATTTAAAAAAGTCGATTATTTGCATACATTGTGCCAGTTTGTTGTATTTACTATTTCAGTCCTTGTACTTTGTTGGCCATTTTTTCTCTATTAACAGCTACGTTCAATAAACAACATTTATTTTAAATTTTCTTAATGTATAAATTAATCCCATTCCAAACACAGACTTTTTGTTCTTTTTTTTTGTAATTCGCTTCATCCATACCTTTATGAGTGCGTGTTGACTACCATCTGACTTGTTATATTTACATTGATTTTTCCCTTTATTTTTTGCTTTATAATTTCCTTTCTTTTACTCTTTTTTTTTTTAATAATGAAAATAAGTGTATGGAATAAATAAATGTATGGATAGTGTTTGTTTGTCTCTCTAAAAACAAATTACATTTGTTTAGAAATATAAGTTATTGATATTGACTGCTCCTAGTAGAGCTTTGCAATAAATCATTTTTCATTGATTTTGCCAAAATGTTTAATCTATCCTTAAAATTTCCCTAACTCCTATATAGAATCAATTCATATATATTCCCAATCCATATAGTATGATAAAATGGTACGCTGAAATAGTTTTATTGTGAGCAATTGATTTTGAAAATGGAGAGAAGTCCATTTTCTTCTCAAAGATTGTAAAATGAAAATCCATAAATGTTTGTTGCTATGTTACAAACTTGATAATTTATATCTTAAAATTATCTATTTTTAATTCATTATGTATTCGTTAGTAAATGTTTTGCATAGTACACTAAACAAATATTGAATAAATAGAAAGTGGACTTGCACTACTTTTAAAATCAGGGCTTTAGTAAAACAAAATATATAACAATAGGAGAAAGTCATACTTTTAACATTTAAGACATATAGTTGCAACTATTGTTAAATTAATTGAAAAAAGTTTTAAACATTTGTGGTTCGTTTAGACGCAAAGGTAATAAGCAATATGTATTGCTCACAGTTCAAGCACTAGTCAATGAAATTTAAACTTAAAATTGCATAGCATTCCAGACTGAGATTTCACATGCTCGTAATTGCTATGAACTGGAGAATAAGTTTCATAGCACGTTTGAAGATCGATGCCTTTTAACTTTGAAGTAAATTTCTACATTTTTAATTAGTTTCCTGTTATTTATATCTTCACTAATATAGATTGAGATAAGCCCAGATGTATAATGTTAATATTATATGAAAATCTGATACATGTACAGTCAATATTATCATTTATCCTTGTCTCAAAACTTCTTTTACTATTGGAATAAAAATAGTGAACTTTCCTGTCCTGAATAATCTCTGTTTTAGCTGGAATATTTGGATAATACGTTCTTTCTATATACCAACTAAAGGGTAAATGTATTTTCCTAGGAATATGAATTTGATATCGGTTGGAAGAAAATTCGTGAAAAATGGAATTGTTCTACATTATCGTCTCAGATAATTAAAATGATGGATATACATTTCCGGATTATCTTATTTTAAAAGATATAATTTAAGCATCAAACCTGAAAATTTGAGGTATTTAAAAATAGATTCTTTTTTGGCAGCAATTTTTGTATTTTTAGCATTTTGCGGCTAGAATTTTAGAAAACTAAGACTAGAATAATATTCTACAGAAAATTTGTGATGAAAATGCGTATTTTGGATATATTCCAAGATGATTTTCCATGATATTAAAAATGTTGAAGCAACAAGTACTTGAAAAACAGCATAAAATGAAAGAATTTGCCTAGGATGTTCTAAAAGGCTAAAACTTTGGAAATTATAATATTTTGATAGAAGATACCTATGTACAAAATTTCAGGCAAATTGATGAGTAGACCTGAAGGGGTTTCATTGATTTGATGTGGAATATCCCATAAATTAAATTAACATTTTTGCATTAAAAATTTATTAATAGATTTTGTCCATCTCTTGTTAAAAAATCATTTTATAATAAAATTAAGTTTTATTCCATTATTTGTTATTAATAAGTAAAATCTCAATCAATGACTTTCAGCAACACCTTACCAACATTCCTCCTTTCAGCAATTACTTTTGTGGCGTCCACTATCTGCTCCAATTTCCAAAATGAATCAATTTTTGGAGAAATTTTTTCTTCTCGTAATAAATCAAATAATCGACTTAAAGCATTACGAATTTTCTTTGGCTCTTTCTCAGCCAATAATCCAAGATGTAATCCAGCTATACCTCTACTATTCATCGTAAGTTCTAATGGTGAAACTGATTTTCCCCACCACCACATTTTGATTAAATTCAGAGGACTAATTTGTTTTTCATTTGTAATTACACTGTTTGCACCTAACATTACCAATGTACCCAAAGGATTAAGATGTTTTTCAAGAAGACTTCTTACAGCTCCAGATTGAGAATCAAGAATCAAATCAAAATTTGTTTCTAAATTATTATCCAAATTTTCATTGGAGAGTACATGATGTACTCCATTTTTCTTAACTAGTTCTTCTTTATTTTTAGATGCTGTACCATAAATAGTTACATTTGGTAAGGTGTTTGCTAATTGTGTTGCTGCCCAACCAACTCCTCCTAAAAATATAAAGAAATTAATAAACTCTTGTATTTCTTTAAAATAAAAAATGAAATTTCTTACTCCCACCACCACCCGTTAATCCAAAAATAACTTTTATGTGAGAATTCTTTACATTCGAAGAGCTTCATTCTTTTTTATCATTTTTATATTTAATAGTGCAAAAGGATAACAATAAAAATATCTAAAAAGCAGTTTCTTCCATAATGTTCATTATCATCAGTGAAGATTGGAAACATTTCTCCACCATACTTGTCCGTTTTCTGCTATATCTATACCTAATTTTCCTCCACAAATATTTGGAAAGTGTCTAACCACATAATTAATAATTTTTGGGACATAGTAACAAGAATATTTAAGAGTTGTAAAACAAAATAATTTTCTGATGCCTAAGATAACTTGCTTAATAATATAAAGAAAATAATTTTTTTAAAATTACCACCACATGAAGGTATAAAGATGGTGTGATCTGCCTGTAAATTTCCCAAAGAAAATAAACTAAAATATGCCGTTAAATAATTTACAAAAAGTGCAGCTCCATTTTCAAATGATATATCATCGGGAAGGTGGTAACATTGTGAGGGTGGTACCCGTACCACATCACTATACATCCCTCCAAGATAATTATAGCAAATTACCCTATCCCCTATCTGAAATAATATAAAAATTGGATATCATTTTTTTCTTCCCCATTAATTTACCTTGAAATCAGCATCTTTAGCACCAACAGCTGTAACTACTCCTGTACATTCAGCACCTAACACAAAAGGAGGTTTCTGCATTAACATTCCTTGTCGAGTATACAAATCACAAAAATTTACTCCGCAATAATGCACCTTAACTTCTATCAACCCCAAAATATCAGGAAGCTTGAATTTTGTTACCTGAAATTATTTCATTCAATTGATTGAATCTTACTTAAGTAATATTACTTACTTCGAGAACATCATAACCTCCAAATTTTTTAACAATTACTGATTTGGAAGTAAATTCCATTTTATTTCTATGTAATTTAATAATAATAACTTTGTGGAATGTAAATATTAAAATATTTAAATTATAATAGAAATCTGATAAAAAATATACTTATCATTAAAAAGTTTTGTGACCTCTGTAAATTATAATTTATTCTAAATAAGCAGGTTTAATGAGAATAAGATATATTTAACAAAAGTTGTATTTTAAATTAAGTAACAACGGATGCAACATTGATGCAAGTAATCTTTGGATGCTTCACAGGTCCCGCGTTTAGTGCAGCAGATTTACAATAATAAAAATAAGTTTTTCAATTTTTGAAGTAAAACTTCTTTAGCGGCAGTGGAAGTGAATTTTAAAGGAAGTGACGTAGTGCAATGGAAATATGCAAAGGAATTTAGGGACGAAAGTTGGCAGCGGAAATGGAAAAAAAAACGAAAAATAGCGGTAAAATTTAGAAAAGAGATCGAAAAAATGCATGTAAAAAGAGGAGTATGACGAGAGTGCACCATTTCATTAAAACTCTCTACTTGAAGGATATGCTTAAAAAGATTATCTAGGAGATGAAGGGAATGGAAATTGACGATTATTTGGGTTACCTCGGCTCTGTCGATGACATCGCGTTATTTAATTGTGGCATCAAAGAACTAAAAGAAATGCCAAAAGAACTTCAAACAAGGCCAATTGAAATAGATCTACAAATGAAGCTAGAAAAGAAAGATAATGACCAATGGACAGATAAACAATGAAACTCAACACATAAATGGGCGTGAAAAATTTTCAATTTATTTTAAACTTTACAACTAAATTGATACACTAATTACAATTTATATTAACCGCGCAACAAAAACTGCCCAGCGCTTGTGCTTCTTCCTATTTATATCTCCTTGGAGGGCATCTAGAACTTTCCCGTGACATATCCTTTCCTAGAATTTTATCGGTCTTGAAATTTCTCTTCTATTCGCGAATGTTCCCACGCTTCACATTATGTGTATGTTTGATTGCCTATAGGTTTGCTGCAGTATGTTTGTTTACCTATCTTATATATCTTGTAGGATCCTTTTCTTGCTCTATGCCCCGAGCATAAAATTAAAATCAAAGTGGAAATTAACAGGCGGATAAACCTAACATGGACGGCTCGCAGTGAGACAAATGTGTACAGGTTGTCCAGTTATAGCCATGAAAAATTTCTTTTTTTTTTTAATGTTCGTCTTGAAATTTTCTATCAATCTTTCCAGTCAGGTTTTTGATTGTTTATTCTAATTTTTTCTTATTTTGTTATAAAATTTAATTTTTACTAAAAATTATGGCAATTTTAGATCAAAATGATAAAAAAATATAGTTAAAATTAAAATATCCGGCTGGAGTGATTGAGGAGAATTTCAAGACGAATATTTTGAAAAAAAAAATCATAATTCTAACTGGACAACTTGTACTCTAATTTGTACCAAATTAATACGTTGTAGAGTAGTAAAAAATTTCCAGAGGGACCCCGTTCAAGAAATGTACCTTTAAAATGAAATGACACACAAAAATCCGTTATTTTTAACGTAAATATATTAATGCAATACACAACAAAAGATTCATCCATGATTCTTTCAAATATTCAAGATTTGAAACTCTACTCGAATTAAACATAAACGATACAGTATTCGAATGTGATATTCGATATGGCATTCATTGTGTAATTAAATATAAAATGCTGCGTAAACGTAATTGGATGTGCGAATTATTATATTAATCGTTCTTTCAGGTTTGTTATTGAGTTTAGTTTCATCTAAATTCACATTTTGAATTAGTACTAGATTCGTGTACTAGACTAGAATTCTTTGTTCAAGTACTAAATCTATAATATATAATCTTCGTCAAAAATCGATCTTATTTTTTAATTACGAGGCTATTCAATTCTTTAAATAAACGAATTGTCACATCCTTATTTTTACCGAAAGATGTCCATGAAACATTGAACTTTGCTTTTTTTTCTATGGCCTATTAAGAATTCAAATGCAATATAACGTTTTTGGAAGTTTGCCAGAAAATTCAATGTAATTGGGAACCATTTTATATATTTTTTATACTCTTTAATTTTGCGTCTTCTGTTTTTAAACTGTCAATTGAGTCTGGTCCTAAAGATAATATTAGAAAAAAATTATTTTAAATTTTGTTTTTTTTTAACTTTTTAATAATATTGTTTAGTATGATCGATCGTGATTGATTATACGGAAAATATTTCAATGTTTCGTTCGACTTTATACTTCTTAAATCGAATTTAAAAAAATCGAAACAAAAAAATATCAAAAAGTACTAACAATGAGGATTTTGCAATAAAGAAATCTTCTTTTCTGCATATCTAAGTATAAAATATGTTTTAAATTACAACGAAATTATTAATATTAAGTACTTTTAACTCTAAAGGTGAATATAACAATAATGATTATGGTGAATTAAATAAATATTTTAATTATTTAAATATGGCTTTACTTTAATTTTAAAAGAAATTCAATAGATGTCGCTCATATTTCAATCTCGTCTCGGTAGATCGTATCGTGAAGTAATCTTTCGAAGCGCACGAGTTAAAAGTGCACCATTGCCAATTTGTAAATATTTATCCTGCGATAAAGATTTTTTTAAAAATAAAAGTAATCTTTATATATAAAGAAATAAAAGAATATATTCGGCTAGCATTTCGTAACGAGCTTCCTACTTCATTATTTTGTATTATGTTCCATACTAAAGGAAACGATTATATCGAATGGAATAAGTAGAAATCACCGAGAATTCTACACAAATGAGATAATTGGATTTCTTCTCGCTTCTTTAAGAAACAATCGATGGATTCACATGTGTGACTGCAAAGAATATTTACGTGATAGTAAGTTTGGCACGAAATATAATAGAATTGACTATGATCTGCCAGAAAAGTTCTAAGATCACAACAAAGTTTTCAATTTATATTTACAAAATTTAAATAAAAATGTAACACTATGGTTCTTCCGCAGTTTACGTTATAAAAATGAAGAAAAACTAATTGCAATTGAAGTTTTTTTGTCGACTTTTCAAATAAAGTTAAAGATCAACTTTAGGACCTTTAACATCTATGACTTCTACAAAGTATAATGAACACGTATTTTATGCATTATGACGATTTTTTGAATGAAAATTCCAGAAATCGAGTTTTTATGGGATTTTGAGTAAAAAAAATTTTGCTCTCCTGCAAAATTGTTAACTTTTTCAAGTCTCTCTTTTATAAAATATTGTCCGAACGAAATTTATATCAAATTTGCATGAAACAATAGTATAAAACTCATAAAATATATGTTTCTCTTGTGAAAACCGGTATTTATAGAGTTTTTCGTATTGAAACTTGCAAATTTAAGAATTTTTAAGGGAGAACATGATTCATTGTGATCATTAAAGAAAATTATAAGATTGTAGTGGCGGAAATTCGATAAAAATATTAATGTAGTCTTTCTATCATTAGCAAATTATTTGAATTTAGTTGGCAACATCGCAAAAGTGTAGAGGTTTTCGCTCTCACTCTATCCTTCTATCTACATTTTAGTTTTTCATTTCATGTGCCGTCTATAAGCTATGACTATAAGTGCTTACATTGGTTACATTGTGAACAAAGGCAACATATTCTTTAAAGAAATTTGTCCGTAACAGATACTGAGGACGAGTAAAAATGCGAAACTATTCGACTTTAGTGAATTTTATTTAGCCGATATATCGACGGATCGTCCAATTCCAGTGCAGTGCTCCTTTAATTAAAAAAATAATCCAGACGAAAGAAGTTTATAATACTCATGTGGTGAAAATTGGGCCGTGAAAATCCGAATGGGAGGCTCGCGAGATGGAACGCGACCCATTTTATTAAATACCAAATCCCTGAATTAATTTAATCTTGTATGGGTGCTCCTGTACACCTTAAGAATTGACAGTGGAAAAAGAATTCCACCACCAATCCAACCACTAGAATACATACAATCACATTTTATGGGTTTGTGTTTAAGTTGCAAAGCATCAAATGCCTCTGTAAAAGGTAAATTTATTATTTTAAATCATCTAGGTTAAGTTAACCGCAATATTTTAAAAAGACAGTTCACATAATCATAACAGGTTATGTTATTCTTTTCTTAGATTTTTATTAAATAAACATGAATTTAAATTTGATAATTAGCTCCCTTTTATGATTCTTTATATCCCACGATCAATATTTATTAATATCTTAATTCAATTAATGTGCTACTGTTTACATGTTTTCCCACTCGTGGTTTGATGTAGTAATAATATTTCATATTTTATTCACCTAAAAGCCACAGATTTTTTAAACTATATATTACCTCGTGGATAACTCATGATCAAAAGTTAATTTTATTATGAATATTCATTTATACCTTTTTAGTACCTACCAAAATTTCGATACTTGGATAACCTACAAATATAATTAGCAGGTTATCAACCATCATTTTATATAAAAACACATTCGGGCATTTGGTATGGCGTTTACTGAGTGTTATCCATTTTACCTTTTCGAAAGAGTTTATTGTTGATTAATGTTCTTTACTTTCGGGTTTAAATTTTTTTAGTTTCCTCTGATTATCTCGTTTTCCTTTAACCTGTTTTTCTCATTTCATTATATGCTGAAATGCCTTGTTCAATACAACCGCGGAATATTCTTTAAATATTTAAATAAAACTAAACAAAGTTTTTTTTGTACACAATGATTTTCTTCTGGGTGACGTTCTAAAACTATGCCTATCCAGCAATGATACAAACTACCCAACAATTTATATTATTAAATGTTAAAGGTATGTGCAGAAATGTTGCAATACATTAATATTAATTCAGTATCAACCAGTTGAGTATGTTTAAGAGCATTACCAACACAAACTTGAAAATAGAGCATATAGGTAAGGCGGTAACAATATTCCTTCTCATCCCCTCCGCTCTGCTAATATTTTAAATTGCATATAAATAAATGGTTACGGGATTCATTTTATTTTTATAGGTTTGCATACATCCACAACAAGCTTCTTTACTGAGCTATTGGGTGGATGACGAATAATATAACCTTGTAGCCATCTAGATCATTACAAAATTTATTATTATTTTTTTTTAATCAGACTGACACTTTCTACAGGTCTAGGAAGCGGAAGGTCCCCAACAACTATCAAAATGTTACAAAGGAATTACCCTTGTTATTTTTTTATATGCTTTCCGAATTTTCAATCAGAATTCAAAAATACCTCAAGATAACAGAGTCCACGGACGGACATACACACAAACACATAGACATTTAGATTTTATATATGAATTTTTCAAGTTCGTGAAAAGTAAAGTAACGATAGTTATCAATATCTTTTCTAAAGATTCAAATAAAAAGTATGAATTCTGCTATTGGTATCATATGGGTAAAATCATACAAATTCAATAAATATGAAAATATCTTGGGATATACAACAAATAGATCTGCTATAACTACTTTTACTGATATGGGTAAAATATTAAATCCTGAGTATCCATATGGAAGTGTCTGATATTAAATAGTAAAGTATCGACCTCAGTATTACATCAATTGCATTGTAACTTCTTATTAAATCGCTATTCAGTTATAGCAAACCTTATGGGGCAATGCTTTCCATTATTCGAGTTCTAACCGGAGGAATTGATTAAATTTTAATACCGTTGGTTAAAATACCAATAACCACTAGGTGTTAGTAAGGACATACAGAAGAGAACATGAGAATTTTGATGTTTTTAGACTTGTGAAAAATAATTGCATATTGTGTAAAATAGAATTCCGCTATAAATAGGTTTCTAATATGTTTTTGAGTAAAGCAGTGTTACCACACCCGCCACATGGCTTATCATTATAGCATTTTTTCTTGTAAAATGCAAGTTTTCATGAAAAATCACATTTTTCATGAAAAATGCTTTTTTATGGAAATTTTGAGTAATAAAAAATTAGAAATTTGGTCATTTTTGTTCAATTTTATTGAAATTTTTTCTTATTTTCTGGTTCTAATGAGTGGAAGGGAGATGGAATGATAGTGATTGAACAATGGAAAATTAGTAATTCTTTATTTTTATCAATTTTTGAAATATTTTTTAATTATGTCGTAATTTTCAAAAGATTTAATTTGTGGATTGAATATATTAGAAAGAGTTGGAATAATGTGATTAATGCAACTTTTTTGTTTTTTCAATTTCTGTATCTTACATTATTTTAAATTTTTGTATTGTTTGGCGTTAATGTATTATTGCAAATGGTAGTAATTTAAGGAGGGTTAAATAGTTTCTTCTCATCCTTTTCTATATGTCCTTGAGGTGGTCTGGTGCAAAATTTTTCCGGCGAGTCCTCTAAGGAAAAGTTATGTACTGTCCCCAAAAAAATCTACATTTTTGTTTTTGTTTTGCTCGAAATTCCCCGCCGCCGTGCTCTTGTGCATCGCTTAACGCAACACGTCAGCATAAATTTTTGATGACCTTTTTTTACTCCTCCTTGCTTATGAGGAGCCCTATACAGCCTACCCCCAACTCCGTAGTTTTTTTTTGCTTACTGCATTACTTGCGCGAAGCTGTGCGTAGCCACACACGGTTGTATATTTAACCATTTGACGGGTTAAAAACAGAGGAAAGTGGAACAATAGCGGGGGCCCGGTGTAAAATTGATCGACGGGGCCTATAACGAAAAATAAATTACTGTCCTCAAAAAATCGATGAGTCTTTTTTTGTTTCACTCGACATTCACCGCCGCATGGCTCTTGTACATCGCTTCTGCGAGGAGTCTCACATACGGTATTCGCAACTTCTTTTCTTGCTTAATATACCGCCGCCCTATGGTCCTTTTTGGCGAAAAAAATCTATTTCAAAAACCTTCCGTAATCTACGAGTTGGGAATGAAGAAGAACCATCCTGTGTTGTAGGGCCCTTTTTCATCAAATTTGGAGTCATGTGCAATCGCACTTTTGCACACATTTCGGGCCAGCTCTGGTCCAATCGACAATTGTGTCGTGTATGGGGCTTTTGTACAGCTTGTCAACCGTAAACTTTCAGATGAATTTTTTATGCACAGTAGCCCAACTGGCTTAACAGTGCGGGAGCGCATTTCTTAGTTGGTTCTTCTTATGCGGAATATACCGACAAACTTTAGGAACAAGTAAATGCTGTATTTCTTTTATTCCGAATACCGTCTCATTTCTTCAGTAAAAAAAAAATGGTTTTTCGATTTTACGTCAAAAATACAGGGTATGGCAATTTTCGAATTCTACGGAAAATTTCCGATCGGTTACGTTTATTCCAATATATTTTTAATTTAAAATGCAATTTCCACAAGCAAAATGAAATTTTTTGAAATATGTCAGAACCAACGAAGCGACTTCTAATAAATTGTAGAAATGTAAAAAAGAACTCTCCTGATCCACCCCCTGACCCTAGCATATTTAAAATGGAATTGCTCTAGTTTGATATTTTGTTTCCATAGAAACAAACTGCAATGACAATCACAAGGTGGAAAGTAATCAGTTTCCACCCCAGAAATGATCACAGCTTTAGGGATGGTACAGTTTCAACAATTGAGTAATCATGTGTCATGATTAATAATTAACAACAAAAAGTAATTTTATTTATTAAAATAGTGCACATTCCATACATCTTGAAATTATTATATAAGAAAAAATGATTTATGCAGTTTTTAAAATGATTAATTTAATTAGAAATAATAATAAAATTATAAGAATTAGAAATAATTGGTAGGAATAATAAAAAAAATGGGCAAATATTGAAAATTTGATTTGTATAAAATTTGTAATTTTATAGGTTCTTACAGTTCTGCTAAATATTTCGTTTTATTTTTCTTTTTGATTTCTTGTATTGTTGGTGTAAATGTAGTGCATTTGTCCACTAAATGAATTACAATCTTACCAACATACTACTTTTATCCACAAAACAAAAATTGATAGAGTCAAATATTTGAACATTACATATATGAGCAATAGGTTTGGGATTTCCCAGAAAAAATTTTTCTTTATCAAATTGCATTTCTATCCATAATTTTCTGATTGGTAAGTCATACGAGGTGATTTAATATGATGCAATACTTAAGGTATGATGACACAATATTTGAAGGTTTAGAAGAACATATTACATGAGAAGAGCAAAACCATTAACATAAAAAAGTACAACAATTAGAAAACAAAATTTATCACTTATTACATCACAATTATTACAATTAATAATGGGTAAGATTTTTTTTATATATAAAATGAACCCCGCAGAATCATGAAAATTTTGAACTAAATACAAGAAAATAACTAACAATAACAAAACATTTGGTTGGATTTTAGGTTTTTCTTATTTTAAATAACAATTTTACTTAATCATTTTTCTAGTGTTTAATATTTTTTTAAATTTGTTATTTCACTACATTTTGCAATTTTGTTTATTAATATTTGTTTGTGTTTTCACAATTTTTGTGAAATCTTAATATATTTGTTATTGTTCCAACTAGGTGGATTTACATTTTCATTAATTTTACATATCCGTTTTATTTAATTTGAAATTACTATTGAGAGACTTTAATTGGCACCCATAAATAATGTTCAATTGTTGCTTGTACAGAATATTTACAAAATATGAAGCTATCGCTGATCACGTCTAAATAAATTGTTAATCATGTTTAATATTATTAAAAATTTAAGAAATGGCTGTGATTTTTAAAATGCATTTGGATTAGTAACACATGTTGTCGCTAGATGGAGCTAACCATGTGGCAATTCATTGAGCTCCTTTTTTTTATAATCTTTGTAGATGTTACACGTACTTCATTCGTATGCTTTTCTAGATACTTTTTTTAAATAAATTGAATCACAACACTCTCTTAACTCAGCAACCGCACAAACTAATTTGTATATAGTGCAATATGTACATATCTATGATGTGCATTTTTTGATATTAAAATCTATTCAACCACACAAAAGTTGTCTAAATAAAACTTAATTTGGCTCCCGTAATTGCTTTAAAATTTTTAATTAAATCTCAATTATATTAAAGGGAAAGCCAATATTATTAAAGAGATATGATACAACAAATTGTGTTCACATTTACATATAGATTTATCTTCTTAGGGATTTTAAGGAAAGTTTATAAAAATTTGTCAGCAAAAAAGTCCCTAAAATTACATTACAACTGCAATAAAAATGTCTGTGATCTGCAATTTTTATATATTGCAAGTAAAATATTGAATAAAATGATTTTTATGGTTAGAAAGATAAGATGTCTTTAATATAAAATCATCAACTATCAAAATGATTTCATTTAAACACGCCTTATTATATATTTTTACTAAATAATTATCTTACACAACTTCCTCATTGTTCAGCTGTTATATAAATAATTAATAAAATTGTCTATCTATAAGTGACATCACTCAGCACATAGAAATTAAAAAAAAGTCACTGCAAAGTCTAACACTGCTTGGGAATTGAGTTAATTGCAAATGTCAATCAACACGTGTCTGTTGTGGATTTTATGAATTTTTCATGAGTTGAATTAAAAAAATCATTTTTACAAAGGAATTAAATTGCAAATACTTGTTAAGCTCTACCTTCATTTCCAGATCAAGAATAAATTTGTTGATTATTTTATTTATGGTGTCTAATAATTTTGATGCATTTAAAGTATAATTGTTAACTTACTCCAGTTATAGATTAAAACAAGTCCTGATTTGATCAAGCCCTTACAGGAATTAAAGTTTAAAAAAGATAATTGTTATCATTAAGGCATCTCAAGTGCTAATTTAGGCACAATTATCATGATCAGATAATTAAATTAACATTACATCATCGATGTGTGTATTTAATAATTTTCACCTTGCAATTAGAAAATGTAAATTTATTTTTTTACATGCATTTGCTCAAATGATAATTTATGGATTCTTTTATTTTTTTGTTGTAGATACAGCAAAAATATGTGGCGATATAAACACGTCCCGCTTCTGCATGGCTGTAGAAGTTAATGGTGGTTACACAGTGACGAGCACACCGACAAACCCGAGGATGGCAAATTCCTTTAATAATATGAACATTGCAAATTCCATCAAGGAGTTAGTTAGTAAAAATAGGAATCGATACATTCAAGATGGATTTAATTTAGATCTTACTTGTATCCTTTTAATATTGCTAATAAGTATGGAAGAGTAAGTGAAATTTAGCAGTTTAATAAAAAAAAAAAAATTGTGATTGTTAATTAGAAAATCAGAATCATATGGAAAAGATAAACTTGTTATTCTTTCAAAAAAGATATACATATCTAAGTATACATAGTTTGAATCGATTTCTTCCAAATTTATAACTTTGAAATTATTATATATTTCAAATTTTGAGTTAACCTATTTAATTAAAATTGACTGCTGTTTTCCAATAATGGGCAAACATGTTCTTTATTGCTTATTGGAACAAAGATTTAATAAAAGATAATTTATATATTATTTGAAAATGTTATTCTGAAAAGGCCGTTATATATTATAAGACAGTTAGGTCTACACAATTTTTTCAATTCATAAAGTAAATTCCCTAAAAATTTTAATTAAATCTTTTTTTATTAGCACAAGCTTGAATTATCATTATAGGGGCTTTTATCCGCATTTTAAACCAGTAAAAGTAGTAGTGCCAACCACAAAGCATTAAAGTTACCATAAAAACAATGTTACAAAATGTTTGAGACTGTTTTTGCGACTGTAAAATGGTTGTGTTTTTGAAGAATTGCAGAAAATTTATACTCTTCTGTTAATTAAATATCATGTTTACATTGTCTTTTACCATGTGAAGTTAAGATTCAGTTAGGAGAAAGAATGAAATGTATAAGTTGGTGTTACAACAACATTTTCCATTTCTTTTTATTTTTTATAAAAAAAAAAAGATAAAAATCATTATAACAATATTATATTTAATAGCCACTGAATAAATGGTGTGCAACATGTTATTGAAGTGTACATTGAAAAACTCGGCCAAAAATTTCCCAATGTAGTGTTGACATTTAAAGCTTTTCGTAGTAATTTATTTGCATAAAAACTTTGGCTGCTGCAAGATATCGAGAGAAGAGATGGTAAATGTGTTCTATTTATGGTATCTGCTTGACACCTATATAAAAGTTTTGAGGTTATATTTTTTATAAGATGTATTTGAAAATTATTGAACCTAATTCTCATACAAAAAAAAGCAGCTTAATAAATGGTAAATATTATTTTCATAAAAACCTATCGATTCAAATTTCTAAATCTTAACTGCTCAATTCACTTTTTAATTGTAGTTACATTTTTGTTCAAGTTATTTCAAATGTAATGTTTTTAATGTTTGAAAGATTGTTTGCCTATTTGATAGTATAAAAATTTCTTAATAATTGATTTAGATATTACTCAGCAAATTATAGCAATGGGTTATCCAGCTTCAAATATTGAAGGAGTTTATCGGAATCATATAGATGACGTGGTTAAAATGTTGGAATCAAAACACAAGGATCATTATCAAATTTATAATTTGTGTTCAGAACGTTCTTATGATACAACAAAATTCCATAATCGAGTGAAAGTGTTTCCATTTGACGATCACAATCCTCCTAAAATAGATTTAATCAGACCTTTTTGTGAGGACGTGCAGCAATGGCTAAGTCAACATCATCAAAATGTAGCAGCGGTCCATTGTAAGGCCGGAAAAGGAAGGACGGGCACAATGATATGCTGTTACTTACTTCACAGTAAAATCTGCCATTCAGCTGACGAAGCATTGGCTTTTTATGGCCAAACGAGGACACAAGATCGGAAAGGAGTAACTATTCCCAGTCAAGTAAGATATGTAAAGTACTATGAGAGGATTGTGCGCGAAAATTTAATTTACGAACCAGTGAATGTGTTTATACAACAAATAATATTAGAACCACCACCGACATTTACTAGTGGACAAAGCGGTGTGTCTTTTTCAATATCGCCGAATGTAAAAAAGGACGACACGCAAAACGGAAAATGTTCGCGGCTTTATAAGAGTCCTGTTTACGAATTAAAAAAGGGGCAAACGAACTTAATTATTAATGTTGATCTGTGTTTACCAATTATGGGTGATATTAAAATAGAGTTGTATAGTAAAAATAAGATTTCCAAAGTGAAACAGTTTCAGTTCTGGTTTAATACATTCTTTGTGCCAGATGATACGCGTGACGATGATGGGAATGGACTTATCGATCAAAATGGCGGCATGAGGAACACCAACGAACATCATGGACTTATTTTAACATTACGCAAAAGTGAATTAGACATTGTTAATAAAAAGGATAAACAAAATAAAACGTTTAGTTCAGATTTTAAGGTGAGTTTCACTCTTACATTTCACTCATTAATATAATACAATGAGCCATAAAAAAATATTTTTTACTGTATACCAAGTTCAACCAGCTCCTTCAGATAATTTACTTTTCTGAATATCTCCTTCTTATACATTATGTTGTTAAATGTAAAGAATTAACATTAGGGACCAGAAATTCGTGCAATATAACACATTGTGCAATAAGAATTTTAAAATGTGCAAAATTTATTCATAAAAATTATACATAAACCAGTCATAGTTTCTCTTTAAGAAATAGATTAGTAAGAAATGATTCTGTTCATAATCTTTGAAGCATTTATGTTTCTATCTTGATTATCAACTTAGATATTTCTATTCAAAATTGTTGTAGGATGTGTAGTTATTTAATTTTTCTGGGTAGATAATTAAAGAATTTTGTTCAGGTGAAATAACCACCTTTCTACACATCAATTTTAAAGACAACAATATGTCTTAATTTAGTTATATTAACCTTCTATAAAATAAAGAAGGAAATAAAAAATATGTAATTTTGTTTTCATTAATTGTTATATATTTTCTAATGATTAATTTACATTTTTGCACGTAATGTTAAGTAACATAATATATACTTGCATGATAATGTAAATAAAACATTTTGAAATGCCTAATTTTTACTTTTATAAAATTCTGTTTGAATGAGGATGCAGAAAGATATTTTTTTTAATACCTTTGAACAGAAAACGAATTACATAATGTGAAACTCTAGAATACTGATTATTAAAAATTATTCTATGCAATTTATTAAGGCAGTTTTTGTGAGGCAACATTCTGTAAAATGTTATATAAAACAGAAATTTGATGAATGTAGTTTTTTGATTTCTTGTGAATAGTTTTTCTTTAATGTCTGTAATTTTTTTAACCTTCATAAATTATTTTAAAATGTAAATTTGTATATTCGTAACTATCAAATTTAAAAAAAGGCACAACAAATCAATAAATTGATTATTTGCCCAGAAAACTGAAACTTTCTCTAAAGTAAAGAAAAGCAAGAAGTGAGTGTAAAAGGAAGGGGGTGTTTTACAAAAAGTAGCAACGAGATTTCTAAATTAAATTATCAAAAATTTTCGTATTCAAAATTAAATTGACAAATTTGTAATTAGGATGCAATAAAATTAAAGAAAGCTATAATAATAGCAAATACATTTACTTAATTTGATAAATAAATGATGTGATAATGGCAATTACATTTTTTTATCATTTTGTCATCTAAGTTCTAAAAACTATTATTAGATAACGCTTTTATGATGGAGCACATATCAATTTTCAAGGTACAAATTGAAACATGCTCATTTTATACATTAAAAAGTTAATTAATGTGGAATGATATAATAATCTGTAATTAAACTGCATACTGCACTTAATTAATTTGTATTAGTTACTTTGTAAGATTTGCAGCTGTCTATTAACGTCACACGTTTTTTTCTGTGATAAAATTATTGGATTCGATTAGCTTTTTTTGCTATGGCTGGTTTTATCTTGGAATTCTAGATATATTAGCAAAATTTTATTGATTTAATGTATTTTAAATATTTATTTTTATTTTTTCTGGCAGTTAGCCTGAACATAAATTTAATTTTAAATACGAAAAAATTTAATCAACAAAGAACATTTTTTTAGGATATACCTATACAGATATTTGGTGCATTCCTGTTCAAGAAAAAAATTCAATAAAACTTCTTTATTTGATAAATTAGAAAAAAGGTTTTATAAAATTTAATTGAAAAAGGAAAATTTTATGATTGGTTTTAGGATTATTAAATTCTAGGTATTTAATCTAATTGGAAAATTGTATTGTGATAACTTATCTTTCTAATTGTTACTATGGATACTATTAAAAAATTCAAATTAGAGATAGTGGTATAGAAGAGATTAATAATTCAACGATGATAAAATTGTACTCATTAGTTTATTATTATACCTAATCTTATCAATAAATTGTCCGATGATTTAATCATTTTTTGTTTTATATTGATTATCAAAAAATTTTAGGTGAGTGATTCAAATTAACCTGAATTTGATTCATATTTATTTAAAGATTAAATTGCATTGTTTAAACAGTGCATAACAAATTTTGGAATATATTAAATAAAATTTTAAAAATAGTTTTTTTGTAAGTCTTGAAATGCAGTACCTATTTTTACTAACACCTTTAAAACTTTCGTGGTGTACAAATAAGATACCAGCCACAGGCTTGATTTGGTAAAATTAAATTTAGAGGTCGTTCATGTCAAAAAAGTCTTTTCTGAGTGAATTATCAATTTTCTTGCAAATTAGGCATTTTATAAGTAAAATTTGAACTTTAACTCTCTGTATTTTTTTCTGTATAGCTAACTCATTAAATTAAGATGTAGAATATATCTTTTTACAGCCGTTCATTAAAAAATCAATGGATTAAACTGTCAAAAATGGTTTCATAATTAGATTTAAAAAAATGCAATTAAAGATGTTGATTTTGCGTAGAAAAGCATTCGACAATAAATTGTTTTGTATAAGAACGACAAAACTAGTGTTTTAGTAAGAATTAGACGAAATGTAATTCATAAATACTGTTCAAACATATCTTCCTGATATTCACAACAGAGTCTGACGTGAAATTGAAATAATTTTAATGTTTTCAAACATTTCGAAAAACTTAAAAAATTTGAGAAATTGAATAAATAATTTCAATTTCAAGTCAGAACCTGTCATGCAGATCAGGAATATCATTTCGAACAATATTTATAGATTACACTTTATGTAAATCTTGATAAAACATCAGTTTTGTAATTCTTTTCGAAAAACAAATTCTGTTGATTACAGCGACATCAGATGCGTATCTAAAATATGTGTGTCTATTTAAGATTTGAACACCCCCTCCCTGTGTCATTTTTTTATTTAATGAACAAGTATACGAAATTTGAGGACAATCGGCAAAGTCAACCTGGAAGTCACTGCTGTACCTGACATGGAATTACTCAATAAGTGTAAATTTTATTTTGAATTATTTGTTGATAAAATTTGCCTTAGTTTATTTAAATTCAATTCAAAATTAGAACGTCGCCTTATGCTTCTTCAACTTTATAAGTTTAATTTTTGCTGTGAATATAGGTTATACGCACCAATTTTTTTTATGATTTAGGTATGGTGCTACAGATTTAATTGAATAATTTTGTATGTGGATCCTAGTATAATATTAAAATTATATTTGCTAAAAAAATATTTCAATTTTAATATTTATCCATTGATCTCTTTGAGGAAAATATATTCCTATGTCTAGTGTAAGTGTTTGTTAATATTTCTGTTTTACATAACATTTTACAGGTTAGCTCACAAAAACTGCCTTAATAAATTGCACAGAATAGTTTCTAATAATCAGTATTCTAGAGTTTCACATTATATGATTCATATCCTGTTCTAAGATAAAAAAATCTTTGTACTTTTTTATTGAAACACATGAAAGTAAAATTGGGTAGAAAATATAATTATAACAATTATTAAAAAGAAAATTACATATTTTTTATTCCCTTCTTAAATATAGAAAAAAATGTTTTTATAAACTTTAAGGCTGGAAATGCAAATTCGTCAAATAATGTAATAAAAGTAAAAGATTAATATTTAAGAGAAGAGCAATCAATCAAATTTCTAGGCATACACATTGATGCCGACATAGAATGGAAAACATATTAGAAAAATATCTAGCACTTTATTAATTCTTGCTTTGCCCTTTATACATGGTGCACGTTAAAAGTCGTCAAAAACAAATGCTCAATTACTTAGCAACTGTTAAACGGATTTTAAAAATCTAAAAAGTATCGAATAGAGAATCTTTCAAATGAAGTTCCTTTTCATTCGAAATTTTTAAGTTGGTACTGCCCTCTTAGTACCCAATCAATTTTTTCAGATTCCTCGGGTTTTGGTAGTAATTCATACAATTTTCGCTTATCTCTTGTGCTTTCAATCTCTTATTTCTTTATGATTGGAAAATAACACCAATAAATTTATTAATCGATTGATTTAATTGTTGCAGATAACACTAAAAATGCAGAGGGTCCCAAAGAAATCTGAAGGTTGGTTAAAACCAGTTCAAAGTGAATCGATAGCACAGGATAGTCCGAGTGGAAGCTCTGAAGGGGATTCATCAGATGACGAGGAGTATGAAGAATCTGAATGGGATAGTGGTGAGTGTGCTCTATTATATAACAGAAACGACAAAGTAAATGAAGACTATTAGCATTGAGCAGAATGTTTTTCCTTTTTTGTATAGAAATAACATCCTTGAATGCATCACTAACTTGCTTACGAAACCGATAATATTTTTGCTCCCATCCATTTACTAAAAAGGACCATTAAAATTTAGGGACCCGCCATGAAAATACTTCGTAATTAAGTTAAGTGCGTGCATTAAATTTTTTTGTACAAAATAGAGAAAATATGTTTTGAAAATTGTACAATTTTTATATGCCACGTATATTTAGAGAAAAAAATTGGAAGAAATACATCAGCCAAAGATATTCGGGTCTATGGATTTTATATAACAGCCATTAAAATTTTATAAAATCCATCTCGATTTTGTTTTTTTTTTTATTTTGTATTGTAGCTATCATCTCACCCTCATTTCATTAAGCTCATTAATTGTTGTGCTGTTAAAAAAAAAATTTAATGAGGTGCAAATGCTAAATCTCATTTAATTTTTTTCTTTTTGGGGTATTTTCATGCAGTCGTGGAACGTGATAATATGGACCCTAGGGGTGTTGGATATAGACTACTGTCCGAATGTGAATTAGCTTCACAACTAACATCCGCTTCTCATGAACAACACGCTGAACTACTTGCTGCTTAACCCAATCCGTTTTCCTTTCTTTTTTCTTTATACATGTAGTAATTTCTTTAATAACATACACTAACAACAAAATATTAAAATAATCACGTGCTCAGTCAATTTCACTTATAGCACAAATTTCGAGACTGATTCACCACACATTTTTGCCCATTCTCAAACTGATATCGCATTATAGTACAAAAAATTAAGTATTTATATTATTTCATTTCGCTTTAATCCCTTCTTGAATAGTCTACAAAATTATATAAAATATTGTATGAAATGTATTTTTTAAAATTAAATATATAAAGAGACATGTATGTTTGAATTTTTGTTCGGACAAACACAATAAAAAATAAATACCAGGTATTTAACTAACTTTTCTTAATTTTCTATTTCATCATTTAGCAGAGTTTTAATAAGACTAACTGTGTACCGTCCAGTATTTACGCACAAAATTTTTCTGTATAAAACCAAAATTTAAACTAAAAAAATAAAACATTGATTTTACAAAAATTACGAAATTTTAAGACTAAAATAAAATTCTGCTAAATAATTTATGGTTTGTTCCTCTTGCTTTTATTTTTTAATTTTTCTACGGTTAACTCTTTCATTTACAAATTTCATGCACGTTTTCTGGAGTAAAATAGATACATTAGTAGTTTCCTAATTTCTAGTTTAGAGCCCAAATATATTAACAAAGTGCTTATATACTCTGAGTGTTTTATGAAAAACATCAAATATTGTAACTACTATTTTTTATCTGTTCAAATATAAATCTATTATTTTATTAAATAGTAATAAATATTTGCGATGGAAAAAATATTTAATTTAATTTGAGGGATGTAATTTGAGAAAGAGGCAAAGCCTCAAGGACAGATATAACCCAAGAACCAAAGAAATTTCCGCTGAAGAATGTATGATATTTTATTCACAATCAATCTTTTTCCATAAATAATTTCTTACTTGGAGAAAATTATATCTTTTCCATTTTTTCTAATTCACACAAAAAGTTAAAACCTTATTTTTTCAGATTTCTCGGAAAGTTTCCTTTGGCTTTGCCTACGTACATTTCAATTTTTACGTCTATTAGCTTTAATCAATAGTAATTTCAATCAAGTCATAAATAAATATAAGAAAAAAATCAAAAATGATCACCACAATTGCTGTGTTACTATTTATCAAAGTTAATTGATATACAAGTAGCCAAATCAAAAGAAAATTTTCTTAAGAATTTGAAAAAATAGTTTCAGTGATCTGTAATGTCACAATAGGAGAACAAATTCAAATTTTCGAGTGAAAATGATTTTATGAGTTAAAAATCACATACAGTTGGCAAACGACTCCAGAAATTTTTGTTTTCCTACAAAAGTAGATTGTATTTAAGTATTTTAAGCCCACTTAGACCTTTCCAGCTGCTATAGATTTGAAGTTATTATTTTTTTCAATAAAATCAATTTTTTCATGTAGACAAAGCTCTGATTTAACTCTGTGTAATTTTAGTGTCTTGAAATTCTGTGCCCTATCTGAAAAGACATTAATAAAAAGCGTTTCTCCCACCACCGGTATTGTTCAACCTATATAATTCAATTATAGACAAGACTAATTGTGAATAAAATATTTATTTCTGGAATCTGTATATTTTCAGTAATTTGCTGCAACAACATACACTGATTTTATTATATATATTAAGGAAATGATTTTTTATTTAATAAAAATTTAAATAAAATACTCATAAAAAATGAAAACCTATTAGATTTGCTATCTTTTTGGGACATGTTCATGTGCTAACTTTGCCTTAAAAAAATTATATTAAGTTACATTTTTCTTAGCCGCTTTCCAGCTTTGTGCTATGTGTATTTTAGAACATACCAAAACACTTAAGCGCATAGTTTGTTATTATAGTGTCTAGCACAAACTAAAGCAGTAATTGTAATTCAAAAAGGATTAAAAATCAAAAAGAATTCTGGTTAATAAATTTTATTTTGTAATTTGAAATATTTTGAAATAAGTTTATTTTTTCTTCGAAATTTTAAAAAAACAAATTTAATTCTATTTATTTGACTCATTTTTACAATATCTGGTTAGTTTTTTTTTTTAATTAATTTAATATATTAAAGTAATAATGGAAATTATATTTGAAGTGCCGGTCCAAGTTACCGGTCTTCCATTTCCAAATAAACAATTTGCACGAATACATATTGTGTATTGAAGATGTAGCCTTGCATGAGCCCAAAGAAAAAGATAGCAATCGAAATGTCGGCATAAAATTATTTTGTTTTTTCTATAGGGATAAAACAAGAATGTATATTTAATACAAATACAACTTTATTTATTTTATTCATACTTCTTTAGTGCATTAATAACTGATTGTATTATATATCAAGGGAAATCATGTTAGGTGTTATTCCATGGTTTTCCATCTATAAATAGGTCCACTAAGTTGCCAATTTCACACACCATACATGACATTTAAATTGTGAACAAAATTGGCATAATAAGCACACAAAAGTAAAAGTTCATCCATAAAATTACGCGATTTTGCAAAATAAAATGAAAAAAACTTCTGCTATTGAATTTTTGATCTTTTAGTATAATTACAATCAGAATTTTTTTTTAAGTTTGTTTTTTGTTTAGAATACAAATATTTATATGCAGCTTAGATTTAACTTAATATAATACAAATAAATAAAACAAATGTTTTAAAAAATTCCGTATTTTAATGAATTTCTGCTACATGTTACGCCACACAGTGGCTTCGTCAGGCAGATGAACAAATGTATTTACAATTAAACAAAT
>JAODAH020040772.1:0-11794 GCA_027574865.2 Coproporus ventriculus | reverse complement strand
GCCCCATTTTAGTTCTCGTAAATTATCGTTCTAAAAATAGAAATGAATGAATTTTAAATTAATTTTGATACAGCATAATGTACTTAAGGGTGATATAGATTTTCCCCCATTTAAAAATAAATCTATAGTTTACTAAGTTCAAGCACACTTATAATAAAAATATCAAAATCGTGGATCCGGATACTTTCATGCCAAGAAAAAATACAGAAATGTTTTTTTTTCTGTTAATAAACACAGTTTTGCTTCAAATTTTATGTTCGTTTTAATGGTATTTATCTAAAAAAAATCCAACTAATTAATCGATAATGGGAAAACATGCTCTTGTGTAAACTAGCCCCGGTCTCCCGACGATATTTGTAATTTTCAAAAATGATAGTTGTGAAATTGATTCTTAAAAAAATGTAAATTTGAAATATTAACAAATTTAAATATTGAAAACTTTAAAGATTTAGAAGTTGAGTTAATGTTGAAAATTTAAGAATGTTGAAACCTGAAAAATAAATACTTAAAAAGCTGAGAATTAGGTAGAAGTTCAATTATTGAAAGATTAAAAATTATGATCAAATATTTAAATTTTAAAACTAAAGAAAAATGTTTGATGATAATTTAAAAATTTAAAAAGTTTAAAAAATGAAAGATAAATAGTAAAAAGTATTTTGAACTTTTTTAAATTATAGAAAAGTGAATAAAAAAAATAGATTCATTCAAGTTACCATCTTTTTACTCTTAAAATAGCAAGACCAGATTTCTTTGTTATAGAATGAGAGAAATAAAATTATCTAATTACATACAAAAGAGACCGTTGCTAAACAATATTGATAATTATGCGATATCAATACAAAAATATTATAGAAAGGATTTAAATATTTCACAAGATCTGTTTTTTTTTTTTTTTGGAGTACCAACTTTACTTATTTTATGTTGTTCGATAAAGACACATAAAAATCCATTAAAAGAAATGTATATATTTCACGTATAATGAAAATAAATCTTGAATGAACCTTTACAAAATACGTTAATGGACGCAGAAATGGTCGAACAGTTTGAAAATGATTTGTCATTTTGTTGGTGTTGTGTGTCTGCGGAATAAAAAATAGTAAAATAAATTCTTAAAATTTGATGAGATTTTTTATGTTGTCGAGAATCGCTGATATAAATAGTAAAAATTATAGCGAGAACATGTAACCAAGTGAGCATGAAAGATAGAACCACCCTCGGGAGGATATATTTAGAGCTTTTAGGCATTTTACTGCACATACAATGAAGTATATTATATAACCCTTAAATCTTATAAGAGTTCCCAAACTAATAGCTACTTCTCTCAACTTCTCCGGGGCTAAACACGTTATATAATGAACGTTTATTTTTATAGACATACAGTAAAATAGCCCAACGCATCCGTGCTTTGTTCACATCATTTATCTATTCAAACAAAATCATTTTTAATTAACACAAACAGACAAAAAGCAATAAAGACCAGGTAGGAATTTATCATAAGTCCCTACCGGTAGGAACGCTAATATAGATCCTTAACTTTTATTTATTAGTCATTTCAGCAGTGTTGTATAGAAAACGTAAAACCATTGCTTCTTTATTGCTACTAATTTATAAGCATTATTTTTAATTTATGTAAAACAGTTTAAGAAGCGCTGATAGTAAGTGGCTTATGAATAAAGACAGGAATAAAACTCTTAAAAATTTACAATACATTACAGTTGTCCAAAGCATTTAAATTTCAAATAATTTTAAAAACATAAATCACTTTTACAAGGTGCATTTAACCTTGCCCGTACTAATTTTGAAAAACAAAAACGTATTTAAAAAAATTATTAAATTTTATCAATGATTGGGAATACTCCTAAAAGAAATTTATGATAACAACATTATAAACAGTAAACAAAGTTTTTATAACCAAAGAATGCAAACTTATATAGTTTCAAGTTGACAGATCTCTCATCATAGTTTTGATAATTTTGTTCGAGCACATAAAAGGAATATCTAAAAGGAAAAGTACTAATTAAAAAATAATAATAATATTTAACTTCCTTTTAAAATCGTAAACATCTGTAATTATTTTTACCCTTTTTTAGAAGCGCAATAACTTCGTGGGCATTATTAAGTGTTATAATAAAGAATTAACTTTTAATTAAATCGATCTTTTATTTTACACATTTCCAAGATTTTTTTAACGGGATCACAAATTGAATTGAGATTAGGAAATAGTAGAATAAGTAGACATGTAACGGTAAAATGTATATACAAGAATATATCCAAAAAAGTGATTGAATATAGTCAAACTTAATCTGTTAAGCATTTTTGGGTTTTAATGGTAGAAAATAGATATTCTTGCACAGACTACGATCAAGTGTGTTATGTTGATAATCAAAATGAAATCCACGAAGGAAAATGTTTTTGATGAAATAAGATGGTACTCGGTATTTTAATCAGATAAAGAATCAAATCTGATACTATATTTTAAACAAAAAGAAAGATCGCAAAATTGTTTCTGGTGCCAAGGCACAGTAGCAAAACCTTTTGATAAAGAACGGAAGCAGTACAATCCTATATAGATGAATAAAGTCAATTTAGATGTGCAATGAGGGCATTTACTCAAGAATACATTCAATTTTAATTGCAAAACATTTTAATTATTCCGAAATTAAAATATTTTTAATTTTAGTCTAACCAAATTCACTCCCACTCTTCTACCACTATCAAAACACATAACCATATATGCAGTTCTTTTAATTTCTATATTCTTTTCCCGAGAATCTCCTATATATTTTTAATAAATCTCTAGACTTCAACTTGCATTTGTAAGAAAATAAAGCTAAAATATAACAATGAATGCGACTGTTATATTTTTTAAATTAAAATTGCAATAATTTATAGACGAAATTTGTACTTGCAAATAATAAATAATTATTAATTAATCAACAAAATTAATATTCAAAATAATTCTAGTCTCTAAATTAAAATCAATAGCAAGAAATTAACAAAAAAAAAATAATAATGTTGTGACACTATGCCAATATGCATCATAGTGGTAACAGGAAGATGGTAAAAATAATGGTGAATATACAAAAATAACATGTGTAAATCTTATTTATAGTCAGCCACGTAGACTTACTATTAAAAAGAAGGAACAACATCGCAATTCAAAATTCGTTTATTTGCACCTCTAAATATTTCTAGACGAGTGCGGATTGTGTAAAGTTGTCTGTATTCACATACTTTTACATGTAATGGAAATTCTGATACATAAAAAAAAAAACGCAAAGATATTGAAGTTACCCCACCCTCTACTATTTACTTTGTACAGCTAAAATATCGAATGTTTTATATTTTTGAATTCTAGGTACAAGGGTAAAGGTAAATGTCTTCATTAAAGTGTTTTAAGAAATAAAAAAATGGTAAATTATATGGAATTTTTTATAGTTCTACCTTATTTTAATATATTATAAAAATTAAGAATTTAAATAATAATTATTAATGAGATAATTAAGAAATTGATCTTTTTTTCATATATCTAATAAATTGAAAAAGCTTTCTTATAAATCTTGCATTTATCTGTTTACTGCAAATTTATTTCATTATTCATCATTCAAAGTTTTTATTTTATTTAAATAAAAAAAGTATGCTATAAGAGTTTTTAGCACTTTTAAGCAAGGTCAACCGCGAGCTAGCTGCCTTTTTTGTATTTACAACCATATATTACACACTGTAAACTTCTAATCTTGAACCCACGCTTTTACCGGCTAAATTTAGAAAATAAAGAAAAGATAACACACGGCTAAATTAAGTAAAAAAACTGAAACAGGTTTTGCACATTTTAAATGCTACACATTTAACCCTTTAATACTAAAATGTACTTTATCTCTATCTAAAAATAAATTTTATTTTCAAGTCACTTCTACTCAATTCAGTATGGTAAATAATTCATAAACTAGCACAAATAAAAGAATGTACGATGTGGAAGGTCAGACTTCCTTTTTTAGATACATATTTAACTGGAGATGGAGAATTCTAAGGTTGTTCAAAACAAGACTATCCATCTTTAACCGGAGATATTACTAATTGATCCCACATAAGTAAACAAATTAATCTTAAGTTACATGAACTATGTTTCATTTGAACATGAACATTGTAAACGCTTTATCTTAAATTGGAAAATTGATTCAGAAAAAGTACTTAACAAACAAATAGTATCGCTTATGTTATAACATACAGCGAAGTAAAATCTAACTCATGTCGATTAAAAATTTCCAGTATTTCTTATATAGGAAAATTACATACATACGAGGTTTAGGTATTACATAACGAGACTGCTAATGAAAAAGAGTTTTATTTTAAAAATTATTTTATGATCGAATGCTTCCCTTCAATGTATTTCCATCCCCTTGCCACATACCGTTCCATCCGTTTCTTCCATTGGTAAAAGCAATTCTGGAAGTCTTCTTTTGTAGGAGCATTTAGGAGATTAGCCGATTTTCGGTTCGAACCGAATTCCTTTTAAGGCAGACTTGATTTTCGAAAACAGAAAAAGTCACAGGGTGTTAAATCAGGCGAGTGCGGCACGTGTTCGAGCACTGGAGTGCCTCTAGCGGCTAAATAACGCTTCACAGACAGCGTGTTATGGACAGATTCGTTGTCCTGGTGCAAAATCCACGACTTGTTTATCCACAACTTCGGCCGTTTCTTACGAACTCGCTCTCGCAGTGTTGCCAAAACTTTCAAATAGTAAGTTTGGTTTACAGTTTGACCCTCTGGAACCCATTCAGTCATCAGGATACCGTTGATGTCGAAATAAAAATACAATTATAATGACTTTAAATTTTGGTTTCGACATCCTTGCTTTTTTTCATTCTTGACGATGCTGGAGTTTTCCAGTGCATAGATTGCTGCTTAGTTTCCACATCGTACTGGAATATCCAGGTTTCATCGCAAGGGATGATGTTTTCCATAAATTCAGCTCTTTATCTAACCTCTCAAAAAAATCTGAGCAGATCTGTTCACGGATGAGCTTTTATTCAGGGGTTTACACCATTGGAAAACACGCGCACGAGATAGAGAATTCTCACCATACGCCTCTTTCAATAACTTATAGCACTCAGTCGGAGTTTCTTTTAATTTAACGAGAAATTTCACATAGATTTGTTGCTCGTGTTTTTCGTCACACATTGTTATCGGCACGACAAAAAAAAAACACTTTAGTTTCTAACCTCTATTGGAAAAAATATTACTACAGTGAAAAAAATGTGTTTTCGTGCTGCAATAGTGGACACTTCCACCTATCCAACGCTGTATTCGTCCCCCCATCCTCCTCTAGGGCAGTCAGTTACGTTTTTTACTAGCCAGACCTCATGCATGATTTTGCTCATTTAATTTATAACAACTTAGATCATTTAGGAGATTTTAGAAAACCAAGATTTAACATTTCAACAAATACAAATAATTCTATAATCTTTACTTGGTTCAAATTTTATACAAGAAATCATACAAAATATATATTATTAAGATAATACATTTTCTAAACAAATTTACAAGATTTTCTCCAGGATGAGTCTTTTCTTTCAATCTACTTGCGAATTTAGACAACGGAATTTAGTAATACTAACTACTATATTTTCTGCAACTATAAGATAACGAAAATAACACAGCAAAGAAGAATAAATTCTAAATGTCAACTGACTGTCAAATGTTAGAAGGTATTATTTTAATAAATTTAATCCCATATATTAAGTGATATAACTCCCAATGGTATTTGGGAAACTTCATTCTTTAGAAATACAAATCATTTAATTGCACAAATAATTTACTAAAAGTTGAATTTGTTGCCCTGAGAAATTAATGGAAAAGGTTGTAAGTTCCCTTCTACATCCATTAATATTTTTTGTTGTTATAAAATACTAATGCCTGCTTTTTTGCTTTTTCAGGTAAGTGTCATATATTCTATCACGAGAACATCAATAAAACGAAGGTAAAATACGAAATGACAGCCTTTTAATTTATTAGATACATGTATATGCATATCTGGGTACATGAAAAATTCAAAAAAAAAATGTACATTACGTGGCATTTAATCTTTTTAGATAAATGTCTAGGAATGACGGATTACGTACACACAAATAAAAGAATTACTAATATTATATTTCACACCCAGAACGGCATCAATCATCGTGCGCGCAATCATTTTAAGATTTTTTTCCGGTGCCGCTTCTTTTGCCTGTCCACCTTTTTTTATTGGTATAAAAGGAGGAAGCAATAAAGAAATTGCGCATTTTAGTCCTACTTTAATATATACACTCAAGTCATCAGAGTTTTTCTTGATGCTTCCGGATTTCACTAATTTCTATGGATCTTTTGGATGTCGTTTGAGTATTGTATATCATTCAATCGGCAGGGTTAGCCTCAAAAACAGGAGGGTTGATAGTAAAGTAATCAATCACCATCATCCCATGTGGCTTTTCCGATCTCTTTATTCTTCTTGCGTTATGCAATCGCACAAGCACGGATTTATCCCGTCTCTCTCTATGTCTTCTTTAAAAAATATTTTTAAACGTTTCCGTTACGATATCGCTTTTCTTTACAAGAAAAAAGTTGTATTTAATTATTTATAATTTTTTTCAGCTTTCCCTTTTTTTTTAATTTCTAATGTGTGTATTGATTTTACTCAATTTTCCATTATTATTGTTCGGGGGGATGGTCCTGCCACTGGACTGCCATATGAATTAAATGTAACACCACGATTTTCCCAAAGGGCAGCGCGAGTTAAATGTAACTTCAGGGATATTTGTCTCTGTAGCATTTTCTCCCTAGAGAACTTTTTTAGTAATGCGACAGTCAACGTGTTAGATTTAACAATCCACATTAAAATTTCTACTGTTTAAAAAGAATTAAACTGTTGGCATTCCCATAGAAACTTTTCTTCTTTTAGTACTGAACAACCATGTTTAACTTTTTCATACTAATTTTAAACAAATTTTATGTCAAGCATTTCACTTTTAGACGTTAGCGTTAAAGCTTTCCACCCTTTCGTTGCACAATGGAGCAACTAGGTGAACGAAATTCCAAATTATGGTTTTTAACCACTAGCATTATTTACAATGCTGAATTATATATTATATATATGTATATAAAAAAATACAATTGAGAATTTGCATTTAATCACTAAATTAATATTCGTGGAAAATATAATATTTACGATTAAATTATTAAATAAATGCTACAATAAGGTAACATATATTTATTTTTGAGATTCGTGTTTTTCATTGTCAAAATTTTATGAAATTAAATGCAGTAACTGGAATCGTTTTCCTAATAACATATTATAGTTTGATGTGCTACAAAATTCCAATGTTTTTTTTTTTTTCGTTGGGAAATGTAAAAATTAAAATTAATAAATGTAGAGAATTTATAGGGTTATGGCCTATCTATATATAATTTAGTTAAAAATGACATATTTATAAGACATTTTACTATCGCAGTATAAAAGTAAGACACAAAGTAAACATTTTTGTAATTTTCCAAGAATAGACTTGTGAATGTCGTTAGGAATACAATCATGACAATATGTTTTACAACCGAGTTAACTAGATTAAAGGAAAATAACTTGCGTTCTGAATTTTCAATATTTTCTTATTTCAAAGTTATTTACTGGAGCACTTGTGACTGGGAATGGTTTTAGCTAAGTAAATATTTTTCAAAATTATTAGAAATCGACATAATGGTGTTGCCTTTATGTTCAAATCTAAAATCTAATTTCATCAATAATAATTATGTAGTTGATAAATTTCAATAAAATTTACTTGAAATAATTTTTATTAAAGACAAATGTTTGGAACT
This sequence comes from Coproporus ventriculus, assembly GCA_027574865.2. Lineage (NCBI taxonomy): Eukaryota > Metazoa > Arthropoda > Insecta > Coleoptera > Staphylinidae > Coproporus > Coproporus ventriculus. Next base: position 3,949 of record JAODAH020040772.1, on the reverse strand, counting down.
TTGCGGTTAAATAAGAAATAACACATAGTCCTATTTTATAATTAATTAATGAAAAATAAAAAAAGACATATTTAAAATAAAATACAATGATTTTGGAAGTGGGAATGTCAATTATATTTCCTAAAATTATTTTTAACTGAAACTAAGGAACTAACCTTAAGCGGAAAGCAAATCGCATAGAGAAAATCATGGAAGCAAACAAGACATGTATGTTGACTCAATTCTTCGATTTAAAAATTTTTCAAGATTCGTTCATCAATCTTAGGCATTAAAAAGAATTGTAAGGTGATTTCTTTATATTTTTAATGTAAACAGACAATATACTATATTAAAAAAATTAACTTAAAAAAAATACGTATAAAAGAAAGTAAGTGCGGAAAGCGGCTGATAATTAACAAAACGGCGAGAAATATTCCAAGAAAATATTTGCTCCGCGCTATTAAACTTGTCAAGTGTTCTGTTTTATATTTAGCACGACGAACTGTTGTTATATACATATTTTCCTTTAGTTAAAAGCCAAGCTTGGCATAGTGCACACTTAAGATGACAATACTTAAAATTAAGAGAAACTTTTAATTAAGTGTTAGGAATGTCCTTTGCCCTAGCTGAAATTAGTTGTTATCCCAATTTTACACAGTTATTTATTTGTACATTTTTATTCCAGTTCTAATTAATTTGCATCTACAACGTCTCTCCTAATTATATTTATAATTGAACTCTCGTATGGCGGCGCGGCTTCAAGAAAAAGACCTAAAATAGAAGTCGGAATTATAATTTAGTAGCCGCGGGGTTACTACATGACGAACATCGTATATATTACATGTGAAGTGCTTTGTAGCAAAAAGAATCTTTCGTTTGAATCCAATTAAGGAGCGCCATTTTCTTATCACAATGACATAAAGTGTGGACATAATAGATCTCAACTTTGATCATTTAAATTATATACCTGCACTCTCATATTAAAAAATTAACACATTTTTAAATAAAATCATTAATTAACATAAATTATTAATAAAAACGTTGTCTTGTGCTTCAGGCATAATAAAGTCGTTTGATACATATATAAATTATTACATATTTTAGTTGTTTAATAATTTACGAAGACCAACTAATTTTAAAATACAATATGTGTCAATAATAATTTGTATGATTGGATTCAAGAGAACTATTATTTAGTAGATGTCCAAATTGAGTAAGTACAGTTTGATGTCCTAGGTAAAATTGCAATTTATTTTCTTTCTACTAGCTGGTTGACAGCTTTTCACGAGCTAACTTATTTAAAACATACGATAATTATTTTGTTAATATACAGGACATTGTGCGAAAAAATTAATTCTTTTTTTTTTTAAATTTCAAGGTCAAATCACATCAATTTTTGTAATTAATCTATTATTTTATCTGTATTTAACTAAATCCTCAATTATGTAAATCGTGGTATAAAAAAATTGATATGTAACAAAATTTTTAAGAAATTAATAGTTCAGTATTTAACGAACGCATTTTTTAAAGTTAAAGGTAGGATCCCAGTTCCGCAAATTATTGAAAATTAGCAAGCGATCGATTTTATTATGTATTGTTTCCGCACCCGACCTTCTTTTACATGTTCATTACAGCCTACCTACTCGATCGTCTACCTGACCCATCGCAAACCTTTTTCTTAATTCGAAACGCAGTGCGGAAATGACATATAAAAAACGCGTAATTGTTCAAAGTGCGGAAACGGGCTACGGCCTTTTTAAATACCTATTTAAGAATGAGTAAACCAAATTTTTAATAAAAAAATTGGTTTATATACTAAAATACTTGCTCAAAATTCGCTGAGACGTTATGAATAACATCATACCTCTGCACTGACAACATTTTCAGTGCATCAATTACATTTTCACAAGTAAATAATCTTGAAACATCTAAAGATTTTTGTTTTTCTAACTAGTCCCCCTTTTCCACCATATCTCTTCTTAAGAAGGGCACCACAGTACATAACTTTTGTGTAGCAACGAAAATGTTTTTCATTTCTTTCTGTCCAAAATGTTGCACCCTGTTCCTCCGATTTATAAAAATAGATTGGTATGATTTTATAGACTAATAACATTTTAAGCCATCTAGGAGTTAAAAACTCTAATAACTTTTGTCGGTGGTTGTTCTTAAGATATCTAAGTAAAATTGGTGAAAAAGATCCAAAAATATGAAACTTTGATCTAAAATATATATTTTTCTCTTTTCTCCATTTTATTTTTTTAACTATCGATATTTTTTACATAAACAATAGTTTGGGTCTCTTTTATTGTTTTTTCTTTCGTTTTGTAGTACCAATATTAAATCTTCTATTTGTCTATATTTTTGTCAGTACTTCAGGTTCAACAAACGGCTTTTAAATATCCAGAACCTGGGCTCCCTCTTTTGAACAGAAAATGAATGATTGGACTTTCAAAATTTCTCAGTTCACTTATGCAACAAAAGAAGAAAATTTTTAAACAAAAATTTATAAAATATGATAATACTAAATACCAAAATTGATTTTCATATTTTACTATATATTAATAAGTAATGATCTGCCTCAATTATTACTTGCTGAATATGTAATAACAGTTAAATATTCATTTTAAAGATAATATAAAAAATATAAAAAATACTTATTGAATTGTAGTAAAGACCTGTTCCGGGTAATGTAATTACATTATCAGGCATAAATAAAATTTAAAGAGGTCCGTTTAAAATCTCCTACCAAGAAACTTGGAATTATTTCCAAATAAAATTACATAGTTTCATATTACTCGTGCTTCAATCATTCTACTTATATGTTTGTACTTACAAAAATGTAAATACTTGAAATGCAATATTTTGAAATGATTATTAAAATTTCTACAGCATATAATTATTTATCTTTTAAACTTATAACATTTAATATTGCACACATTTATAATTAAATATCATTACTCTATAAATATTTTAATACTATCATTAAATCTCTGTTTATTTTGCTGCAATTTGTTTTCACAACAGTACCCCCTCTACATATGTACATTCAATCAGTTAATTAATTTTCTATAGATTTTCTTGCTGTTGAAAGCTTCTATGCTACATACTACACCTATTCTTCTATTATTATTTATTTTTCGCGTTGGCTTTTCATCAACTTAGGTCAAGTGCATAATAGCTAGCACATTTACTACCATGCAAACGTTCAGCACATTAAAATAATTTAAATGCACGGTTGCATTTTTTTATTTAGTTTCCATTGACTGTTTATCTACTTGATGAAAATTTTAATTGTACTCGAAATAATAAGTACTAAGAACCGGGTGATTGATTTCTACAAGCACATATGGCAATTGAAATATCCCCATTTCAAAGTGTAATTAGTATTTTTTAAATAATTTTGACTTAAATTTACTCTCAACATGCAATCACCTTCTACTTTTAATGTTCGAATAAAATTTTGCTAATTATACACAATATAAAACTAAATATCCACTTATATCAGTACCAATTTTGGGTTATTTAACTTTCAATTTCTTTTGAAATTTATTATTTTCTTGTTCATTTTTAAGAATAAATATAGGGGAGAGTGGGGCTAGTTTACACAAGGGCATGTTTTCCCATTTTCGATTAATTAGTGTCCCGAGCTACATATAGCGTTGGATTTTTTTGTTCTTTTTTTTTAGTTAAATACCATGAAAACATAAAATTTGAAGCAAATCTGTGTTGATTAACAGCAAAAAAAATATTTTTGTACTCTTTCTTGCTATGAAAGTTTCCAGATCAACGATTTTGATATTTTTAATGTGTGTGTTTGAATATAGTAAACTATATATTTATTTTAAAATGAGGGAAAAATATATTAAACCCTTAACTACATTATGTCGTATCAAGATTAATTTAAAATTCATTCATTTCAATTTTTAGAACCAGAACTAAAATGGGGCAAGTTTTCCCTTTTTTGGGAAAG
>JAODAH020040766.1:0-15501 GCA_027574865.2 Coproporus ventriculus | reverse complement strand
TTTTTTTTCAATACAGAAAAGATAAATTCATCCCCTTTTATATTATATAACCGAGGGAATTCTGCTTAGAGTACAAAATAGAAAATTTGCATTGCAAATAAACTAAATATAAATGAATATTAATTAGGAGGTAGCATGAGCATGAAAGTCGCCGAACTCACTCCGTATTGTCTCTAATTATTTTACACATCATCCCCCTAAAAACCTCCACCAGATTATAAGTGTAATTCAAATTCATGTAAATTTAAACGTTCCAACATGATTCTTTTACATAATCTGCGCGCTCACCAAAAATGATGTATGTGTATGTGTGTGCGTTTTGTGTGTTAAATCATCACACGAGGGTGATCACTGAAATCAAAACCGCCCAACTGTTAAATGAATAATCAATAGAACATGCTACTACTACAAAGTCACAATCTTTATTATTTTTTTATTGCGATACGTTGATCGAATCGATTCGGAGGGTGGAAACTTAGGTAGAAGGAAATATTTTAAATCGCCTAAGAGGATTTTAAAGGAAATGTAAACGTCACCAACAAATAATATTATTATATTTCGTAAATAGGGGTTGTTTTGTTTAATCCTGGAATTATTCAAATTGCAAAATTGTGTACCTTATAATAATAATAATAATAACTTACCATTTTAGTTATCTAATTTCCTATCTATGTTTGTTCGAATATAGATCTGGAACAAAAAGAGGGTAGAATTGATTTAATTTCTCGAATCATATGTACAAGGATTACATTGGGGTAGTTTGAGGTTGTGTACCTATAATAATTTAGTTTGGGGGGATGTTCGAAACATATGTGGTTGTTGTATATTATAATTAAGTTATCAGAGAGTTATAAGCTCTATGCATTAAGTGGAGATATGGAGTGATGTAAGGGTAGTGTCAAGAACATGTTTCGAACACTTTAGGTTAATGGATTACATCTTCATTTTTTCAAAAATAATTTCTATTTAAATCAAATTAAAAAGGAAACAGTTTAAAGTTTAAAATCTGCCACAATAGCGCTTTAAAGTTCTACAAAAACTTTTAACTATCACATATTTCAAATATAACCCTTCCAAACTTTCCGCCACGCTTTCGTCTGCCATTTCATTCCAAGAAACTAACTGCACAATCCCCATATTTCATCCCTCACACAAAATAACTTCTCCATTTTCAAAACGATTTGCTAACAATCATATTTCAACGCCATTTTAAAGAATTAAAACTTCAACAAAATAATACTCGTATTTTATTTTAGTTGAATTTTAAATAATAAAATGAAATTGTTTCTTTTGGCATGAAGTTTAACTATACGGTGATTGTAGGAGCGGCGTTTGATATTGAAATTTCCTGAGGTGAGTAAATGTACCCTCCTGTCTCTAGTCAAAGCGAGTATATGTTTGACTAACTGGAAAGCATACAGATGAAAGCAATCAGGGTTAATTGGTAAGGCTGCGTGGTTGTCGAGAAGGAAACACCCTCCCATCCCCCCCAAAACCGAAAACTCGATCAATTCCACACATTTCATTCCGACCTTTCGTTTTTTCTTCTATGAAAGACAATTAACATGTAAAAAGGGGCCAATCAATCCCGATATATAAATCTTATTTTTATTTCAGGGTGACAATTAATTTTTAAAATAATAATGTGCAAGGTGAAAATAAAAGAGGCAAAATGAAGTATAATCTGGGATGAGAGAAAGGCTCGAGTTTTATCTTTAATTTTTTATGTGGGCGCCGGTAGGGATGGATTTTTTCCTTTCGTGTTCTTTTTTTTTGCTTGAAATGTCTGCGCAGAAAAATTACATGCGAAATAAATCAAAATATTCAATGTGCCAGACGACATTTTAAATAATTTAACGAATTTTTTTTTGTTTCTAGGGAAAATAAAATTATTTTTTTGCAATATATTAATTTGTTCTGTCAAAGAAGATTAAAAGTATTTTCCGGCGCATCCACCTTAATCGTCTTAACTTTATGTTCCTTATGTATTATAGTGCTCCCACTTATTATTTTTTTAAACAATTTATTATTTCCCAGAAGTACGGAGGAAATATAAAATGTCTCCGATATAATAAATAATTCAGTTGTGCGAACTGTTTTGAGTTTATTCTGTTGCACGTCTAGAAAATAGCAGTTTGTGTTCATATTGTGTGTCCACAACATCAATAATAAATTTTATTTCATTTTGCTATCAGTGAAAACAAATTTCGTTATTTATTATAATTAACTAATTTTAATAAACCAAACAACTATTTGCAATTTTCCCCATAAATCAATATTTTTCATTATTAATGAAATATTGCTTTCACTATTTTAATTAAATTATTAATTACATTCAAAAAAATGTGTACGCGTTTTCCAATTTTTAATTATTTCATTTATATTTTCGTTTTAAAAAGTTTTAATGAGCTTTTTTAAATATTTTTCTGTAGATTACTTTAAAAAAAATTAATTTAAAGTCAATAGAAAGACGCGGATAAATAAATGCAAAGCAGCATACTGCAATCAATCAGTGTCGACGGATTATGTGCGGATGGATTAAGCGGATAATCCGTTGAAGGTTTTATTTTTATGGGAAATTTACATTTTTAAAATCATCTTCGCATTTATTTAGGTCGAAAGCAAATACAATTTTAAAATGCGGCACGCAATAAACTCATTTCGCAATTATCTAATCTAATAACAGATTCTAGAAATAAATTAATCGCTTTTCATTTTTTTATTCTAATTATTACAGGATTTCATAAAATTTTATTACATTTAGTTTTAATAAATAATTCTGTATGATCATTTAAAATAATTAATATTGACAAATAGTAGGAGTATAGATCGTATTTTCGAAATTTTAACAATTCATTCGAGAAATTTAATTAAACCATTCGAATAATATTGAAACAATTCCATCATTTTTCGAAATAAATGCTGAAACGGTATTGTTTGTTCACATCAAACATTTATTGGTGGAATGTATTTTTCGGTCGGCTCAATGTAAATACAGACTGAATATTTTTCGTTTTGTAATTGATAAAAAAAAGGAAAACATGTAATCTCATGTACAAAAGAAATTTGATATAAAAAGTGGGTGGAGTAGAATGGGATTATTTGGGATGTTTATTGTTAACACCCAGTCCCATCCAAGCAATTGATTACTGATGATTAATCAACTACAACGCGCCATTATAATCCATTAATTATTAGATGAATTTGATCACCTGTCACCGATAATCCTATCAGATGGGAGTCGTTACATATTTAATTCGGGGGGGTTATTAAGGAAAATAAGATCTTCAATAAGCCAATCGAAGTATTTTCCAATTAATTTTTGGATTAACTTGTATTTGTTTCATCAGTATTGTGGGAGATATAAAATATTTAAACTTAACAGTAATGTTTGCGCAATGGTAGATGCGCCGGGAATATAAAACATTATTTCAGAAAATCTTTTTTAACAATTAAGAGTGCGATGAAGTAAATTACCAAAATATTGCAATTTCGGGAATCCCCACGATTCTTCCTAAATGAATTCTCCACTTTATTAGAACCCCAACCGTTTCACTCTCTTCCTCTTAATATTTTTAGGCAAGTATAAATGTAAAAAAAAATCAATCCCCTCTCCTTCACCTTTTATTTGATTGTATAAATGGATTAGATGAATCAAATGAATCCCTGCGCTGATTGGTTTCAATTTACCCTCCAGCTTAAGGGCAAGATTTAACTGAATATCCGCAAACACGAAATAAAAGAACGAAAAATCTGTAAGTCGGGACCTATATTTCATTAACAAGGCCCTTAGAATATGGACACAAAGGGGGAAATAGGTAGCGGGTTTTGTTGCCAAGCAACAGGCTAACATGATGTTGTTCTTACCGAAAACATACCCTTACCCAATTATAGGAAAAAATATCCCACCGTCCCCTTGATACATATAAAAGGTTTATTCAAATCGAAATGGACAGAAAGGAAATTACATGTATAACGCGTATCCGTACTCCCTTCCTTCCTACAACTTCACAATTTTAAGATATCAAAAAAAATTTTGAATTTTCCTCCCTCCAACGAAATGATTTTTTAATATGAATGACGGTGGTAGGTACATGATGAATAGCACCCGTTACCGAGAAAATTTATTGCACAAGTTCTTTTTTTATATTATAATGACGCATATAGAATAGAGACACCCTCACCCAGTTATCCCATTTACAATCGATTTTAGTCTGAATACGCATCCAATTAAAAAAATAAGAGGTGTGTTATGATAATTGATACGGATATAATATATATCGTTCATGTCAACCGATGAGTGATTTGATAATGTTGCAAAATTTGCTGCTTGAGTTTAGTACAATCAAATGAACATTACAGACACTTCACTTTGCAATTCGAATGGTAATTTCGCTATACATCAATTATTAGCACCAACTCGAAACATTCCGTAAATTACGGTTAACAAAGTTATTATCCCGCTAGTATCTCATCAGATAATTTATTAATGAATTAGTATTATTAATATTTTCGATTTTTACATTTTGCGAATTTTATTATACTTTAAAAAGTATAAATATTCATTTTATAAAAATTGTTAATGTAGAAATTCATAATTGTATATAAAAAAAATGTAATCAAAATTTCCCAGGCGCATCCACCATTAATTATTATATTGATTTATATGTGATAACAACACCTGTATCTTTGATAGATAACTCAGAATTAATTAAAAATTAAGTTGTGCTGTTGTGCTATTTAGTGTGCGCCACTTTTCCAAATTTTTGAGTACCAATTGTTCACTTTCAAAATGTTTTTAAAAGCTCGTTTAAACGAAATTAAAATTAAAATAATAATAAAAAATTTTATTTTAAATTTAATTTTAAAAATGTTATTTTTCTCTGTAAAAATATTCCCCTTTAAACTTCACATATTTGATTACATACCAAACCCAAACATCATCTTCAAGCTCAATTACATTCCGCCTCCCTTTCTATATGCACTTTTTAAAAAAATTTAAATTTTAACAACAAAAAACATTTACATTTTAAAAATATAAAATGCAAATTTACTTAAAAAAAATCACTTTTATTTAAAAAAAAAGGAGCAAACGCGAACACTGCAATTGAAATTTATTCTCTTTATGTAATATGTAAAGTGCGTTTTGTAATTTTCTTGTACGATATGCATCTCAGCTTGAGTGCACCAAATGGGACGCGCATTATTTTTAAACAATCTCTCTTTTAATCCATTTTTTTATTATTATTTTCCGATGTATGTAGTTTTTAGATGGAAATAATAAATGAGAAAGCGCGCACGCGCGCGCGTTTACACATCATTATTTATAAATTTATTAAATTAGAAACATTTAATATATTTTGGGGTGATTAATACTCTATTTAGATAATATTGGGTGGTTAACATGCCCCATCAATACTAACAAAATTAGTAACAGATTTAAAAAATTTTAATTAAATTTTATATGTACAGACAATTCCCATGCAAATAATCCTCCACTTTCCACAAAATTAATTTTTTTTTATACAGAAACGTACAAACATAAAATGCTAGGTGTAAGTGTGTATGTGTGTGTGTATGGAAGGATGAGACAACAGGTGGTTCAAACTAGAGTAAACACATAAAAATGTTTTTTTTTAGGTGAGAGGGTACGAAACAAGACAAGATCTAAGTAAAGTTTTTTTAGTGGTTCGTACCATGCATCAAAACTCACTTTATGTATACATTTTCTTGGTTTAAAAATAAAATTTGTGATTTGTTTAATAGTGGCACTGTTGTGCGATGTGGAGGCGCTGAATTTGTACTGAAAATTCTGAATTCTGTCGGGTGGTTGGGGCTTTCGGCGCACGCTTCGGCCCCTCTCTCACATGAGAATGGAGTTGTTGCTAATATTCGTTCGGTGGTCGAGCAAAGTAACCTCCCACTCTAAAAAAAAAGAAAATATATATATATACGGGGGATACTAAACGTAAAATCAAACCGATGTTCTTTACGATCTACACGGAATATAAAGATGTACGACATTGATTTTACGATGAGAAGAAAAAGAATTGTGCGAGAAACTGTTTCTGGTTTATATGGTAATCAATCGGGATTTTATAAGTATTTTATGCGTTTTATTGCATGGAAAATAATTTTTTTTTATTTCTTTTATGATATTAAAACGCGATGAGAATAAATAATAGTTTTTTTTATTAAAGATCACCTTATAGAAACATGTAAAATATATTAAAGCTGTATAAGATTTTATTATTAGAATAAAATAAAATAAAATATCGGATTGGTGCATGCGCCGGGCAGAATAAATTTAACGCACATAAAGTAGCTTTAAATCAAAAGATACCTTTAAGATTTCGGTATTAAAATATAAATCAAAATTTGTTGTTTGAATTTTATTAGTATTTGAAAATATCCAGGAAAACTTACATAAATATTTAATGAACTGTTCTCAAAATTTTGAAGAATTTAAAAAATGAATGAAAACTTAGAGATTTCTAAATTTCCATCATTCAATCTCTTTTTAATATTATTTAATATTAATATCCACTATAATTTCATCTCCAATCCACTCATTATAACTCGAAAATTGCAAAAAATTTCATGAAAACTACATAACGACTAGATTTGTATTTTTTATAATTCCATCTCTTTCAAATTAATTAAATCTCCAATTATTATATCTTCCTCCTACTCATTTGTACCTAAAAATTAGGAAAAAATCGCGAGTTTAAAAATATCAAAATCTTCGCGGTCTTTTATTTTAAAATTAAAACCATAGTCATCTACATAACTAATTAAATAACAAAATTTTGTTTTTTATCTTCACATTTCTGACGGTTATGAACGTTCTCAATTTAAGAGTTCGAACAGCTATGACATTTTCAATACTATTGACTGTACTAACAATTTTCACATTTCTAAAAGTTTTGACATTGTTAGCAGTTACTGCAATTTTCATAATTTGAAATTTCAGACAGTTTCACGGTTTTGATATTTTCAACAGTACTCACACACAATTTTAAAAATTTATGAAACGAAAGAAATTTCTAATGCTTCATCATTCAAATTCTTTCCAACTAAATATATCCTCAATCATTCCGTCTTCCTGCCACTCATTATAAGTCAAAAATTAAGAAAAATTTCAATTAAACAAAAACAATCAAATTTTGTATCATTCAAAAACCATAGCGCGCGTATGGTAATGCAGCATAACTCAAAAACATGTTGCCAACCTGTTTATAGCGGGAATCTTCGCGTCTTTAACTTTCAAGTCAATTAGTCGACTGCTTTGTATTGTATTTATTAGCTGCTTAAAAATCTCATTTTCCTATATACAAAATTAATTAATTAATTAAAAAAAATAAAAATAATTTTTTATTTCGTTAATATATTTTTTTATGAATGAATGAATGAAAGATTAGCTGTGATTATGGAAAAGTAATTGCAAATGTGTGTGTGTGTGTGTATGGGGTAGGGGTTACCGCACAAATTACTTCACATTAAGTCGGGCGTAATCAGTGTATCGATCCATGGTGAAAAGCTCGCGCCATTTAGTTTTCAATTATTTCCATCTGGTCTTTTGTGTTTTGTTGTAAAACTAATCGGATTATGGCCCTCCTCTTCATCTACATTCAGCTTCATTTACTGAATATAATGCATCGATTTTGAAGGTTCATATTTCCAATTTTCATAATAAAAATAAAAATATATTACTCTCACAAAATAATAATCAAAAATTTATTAATAAAATAAAAGATGATTTTTTTTTAAATATAACTGAACCACCACTTTCCCCTTCCTTCCAGAATTCTTTTGTCCTTCTTCTTATAAAATCTTCAAGGGAGTACTTACGGATTATCATAAATTCTTTAAAGTAATATTTGTTATGGATTTGCAAAGTTTTAAATTCATGAAAAGTTTCTTTTGTTGGTTTAACCAACTTGTTACTTAAAAAGAATAAAAAAAATTCGATTTGATTTGATTTGATTTGAATGTAATTTGTGTGCGTTCCAAGGTTTTTAAAACGAAGAGGACATCAATCAATGTCTGTATGGCCTTTATAATGCTTGGACCCGGCCTCCATTTTATCCCGTGTGTCGCTCCCTATAATTTATTACACTTTCCATATCTTCATCTTATGATGTATGCGAGAGGGTTGGAAATATTATTGGTGGTGGGCCTAGTAAATTCCGATAAGTAATTTTGGTGGGACTCAGAGGGCCATTACACAAATCGAATAGAAAGTGTCTCGACAATAGGGCAAGGGGGCAACGGGACAAACCCTTTTACTACAATGCAATATGTTTCGAGTGGTTTGTTTGTAGGGGTGGATTTATTTCGAACAATTGAATATAAATTGGTTTGTAGGGATTTTTATGAATATGGAAATTGAATATTTAAATTGTTTTATAATAACTCCTGGGGTGGATAGTTGGACGTGCCTTTTTCTACACCGTCATCACTTTGTACTTTATTTTAGTTTTCTTTTTTTAGGGAGTGAATACATTCTACCTGTGCGTGACGGTCACTAATGGGGTGATTTCCTTACGAACAACCCACATCATTTTCCTTAAAGTTCAATATATAAAATCGTGTTATACCATTTTATTTTAAAAGTGCTAGAAATACTTCACAAAAAATTTTAATACTATTCAAACTACTTTATTTCTTTTTGAATTGGCAAGAACCTTCAAGCATTTTTGTTGTCTAATTAAAAGTCAAAAAATCAACTAATAAGAAATGTTGACACCTAAATATAAAGATAGACTTATTATACAAAATAAATAAATAAATAGCATCCCACAACTATTTTTTTTCTATTCTAATTAATCTTAATCCTGCCATGAATGTGAAATATGTTTGCATATTTTCTATGTGGAAGTGATTACCTAATGGTAACGAATATTAATAGGAGAATACATTTGGGTCTCTTTACCAAGTTTTCAAGATTAATGAGGTGCGGATGGTTCGCACATATGAAATTTGCGCTGGGTACACACACCACAAATCCCTCATTAATGACCATCGAAAACTTAAAAAAAAAAATTATTTCATATAAAACAAATTACGGAGTCTGCATGTAAAATAATTTATTTTTAATTATAAAAAGGAATTTAATCTTCAGTAATTGCTCTTACAAGATAAATACATGAAAAGGTTTTTGTCACACCCAACATGAAATCAAGACGGAGTGCTTCCACTGAAAACAGCAGAACCGTCCTGTTTCCATTAATCAATTTCAAATCTTCTTTTTTTTTCAACAAGATACAAAACTCTATTTTACTCTAATTACTTAGCTATTTTTTTCCTTTTTCTAGTATAATTAGAATAATAGAATGAAGTAGAAGGGAATTGTATAAAATTTATTTAGTTGGTTTCTACTTGTGCCCGTTTTATAAATTCTGGAAATTCCCGGGGTACGTTGAATCAACGTATACAATTTATTCATGCCCAATCTGTGTTTGAGGTGGAATAAGATAACAGATTCAGATGAAACATTGAATACAGTTCGGGAAAGTATGTATGTATATGTGAATGGGGGATAGGTGGGGAAATTGATGGGCGACATTAAAACTCATCCCATTTTGTTGTATTGACTTAATTCCTCCGCTCTGCATCTGTTAATGGAATATCGATTTTTAGCTTAAACATGCTTTATAAATAGATAGGAAACACCAAGCACACACACCTGACATTAGAATTGGATACATAAAGAAAATTAAATAAATTTTAATTTAATAAAAAAAAATTATGGATACGCCACGTTAAAAATAATTTCTAGCGTTATAATTATTTGTAGTTAAATTATTTTAGAAAATAATTTCCATCCACCAACCGCTTTATAAATAATTTATAAATATTAATTTCATAATACAGAAATGTTTGTATTTAGGGTTTATAAAACAGAATAATTCATGTAATTTTATGCAAACAAACATCGTCTGTGTTCATGTTATGTTATGTTTTAGCGCACCTATATAATTACAATTATCTTCATATTATTATTTATCAAGTTACAAATATAAATAATTTTCACGTTAAAAATCTAATCTAGAATTGTAAAAAAGTGACAATCAAACAATGGAATAAATTATTTTTTATTTAATGTTATAACAAAAGGAAATTCGATTAAATTTCAGTATGTGGATCAGGTGCAATTTTAAATTCACCTGCATCCTCAATTTACAGATAGTATTCGGTTTGATCCAGTTAAAAGATTTATCAGATAGAATTTATTACTTCAATATTCTTTAAGAAGTTATAAATCGTTGTAATATTGTTTTGCAATAATAACATCGATGACAATAGAGCAGAGAAATGTGAAAGGACAATGGAAACAAACCAATTAAGTTCAAGTTATATTGCAACATTCAATTCATACTGCGATGTCCTCACTATTGTCCACAATACAATTTACAAAATTCTCTCCACTCTTTTCTTTATAAAATGAATCCGCGCCTTTTGTGTATTTTTAGAATTAAATAGAAATTAGGCGATTTTTTTTAATTGATAAATTAGGGCAATAATTTGTAAATGCACCAATAATTTAAGGATTTAAGAATATTACGCACACCTCATTTTACTTCAATAAACATCTACAAATTCAATTAAATCGCGAACCGTTTCGATTTAAATAAATAAATTTTAATGAAAGCTTATCCTGCATGCAATTTCCATTTTTTATTTGTTTTTACAATGGATATACATCAATTAAATAACGCACGTAAGTAGCTTAACCATCCCTTTCAATTTATTTGTAAAAATCCCGGTTGGATTTTTTGGTACAATGGGAAAACTATAAATTGAGTTTTTAGTTTTGTTTTTGAGATAAACATCAACGCCAGTTTTCGTATATACAAAAACCTTTGTAGTCGTAAACATAAAACGAGGGATGGAATGCCGGTGGTGGATACGAGATAAAGTCATCCCCCGCGGTCTGTTTTAATTTGTTACCTTATTTTATTAATGTGTAACGTTGACAATTCGTTTGTAATATTCCTTTTGTTATTCTTTTATCTTCTTAATTAAAAAAAATGTATAAAATTAAGTTCCACCTGTGGAAATATCCCATAAATAGATGTTTCAAGTTTTAGTAGGGAAACTGAACTGATTAAATAATTCTCTAGACCATTAGTAATTCAATTATGGCAACAAAATGTCCGCCCAATAGTCTCATCGCATGTTTGAGGACTAACAAAGCGTTTCACCGAAACTACTGACCAAATAAACTAAATTACGTTTAACTGGCGTATCTACTACAAGGAACAAACATTATATCTTATTGACGTCATCAAATTTATACACAGCAAACATTTGGAAGTTTAATTCCCGGCGCATTCACCATTTAAACACCTCACCTATTATTATTTAATCTTAAGATTATTTTATTGTTTTAACGGAACCCTAATTACAGATATTTATATCACAAGGGTGTGGGATGTAGGTTAAAAAAATATAAATCAAGTTTGTCTTGTCGCAGCTAAAATGAATTATCCTTATTTTCTCTTCCTCCTAAGGATTAATGCATTTTATAAAATGGGTGCCAGGGGCAGGTAGTAATAAATTAATTATAATTTTCTGTGTGCCAGGGAGGAAATCCGGATGTGGAACGTTTAGGTATAATTTCCTGTACTGTGGTTACCCTTTTAACGGCTGCATTAAATAACTAAATAACAGCTTTATAATATTTATTTCCTTTTTTTTATTATTTCTTCGTGCAACATGCAATCCGCTTTCATTAAAACGCACCTAGCATTGCTGTTTATCTTCCAGTAGAGGTGAAAACAAGAAAGATGCGCCCCCCTTTCCCCTCTCTCTCCTTTCACAGGGTGATGTATGGTTGCTATTATTAACGCACCTCATGCTAAGTGTATTCAATTTAATACAACAATGAAATCACGGAGACGGTCCTCGAGAAACTTCTCATTGTAATGTTAGACGCGTTTTGTGGAGACCTTAGCGCCCTCTCTCATATTTGAATAATAAAAAGAGGGCGAGATAATGAATATTAAAAAGAAATTATCGACCCGACACGCTGTGAAATGAAATACACACCAAATATTATTTTGGAAGCCGCGGGACATGTTTCTTTAATAATAAGAAGAAAAACTTCCTCAATTTTTTTTATTAATTTCGATTGGTGTGAGGGGGAGGAGATAAATCGACCCTTGTTTTTCCACCTCTGTTCAGTTCCTTTTTTATCATTTTTAATATTTAGAACTCGCATTCAATAGACTTGTTCATTTGTGAATGTTTTTCTTTGATGTTTCTACAATAATTTAATCATGAAGAATAATTTTTCTTTTTTTTTTAATTTTCAACAGTTTTGAAAATATAAATTTAATTAAATTTCTATCGGAAAAAATCCTTCATTTCTCTAATAATTTTACATAAAAGAGAAAAACTTTCTTCACATAAACATATCCACCAAAAGAATTTTTACTTTCACAAATTTTAATCTCCACCTCCATTCGATTAAAACTTTCTTTAAAACATAAAAAAAATCAACCATCCCCTTTTCAAATTTTTTCTTACTCATGCAAATTTACTGGAACGAACCAAAAAATTTTTTTGTTTCTTTTTTTTTTCTTATTCAATATAAATTAGTTATTTGTGAACGAGATATGAAAAAAAGGAGAAGGGGGATTTTCTTTGAAGATTAATTAATATGTCGCTAGGGTGGAGATACATGCAGACATTTCACATTGAAATTAAGTAGAGAAGTGAAGGGAGGAAAAGTACACGCGCGCGAGCGCTTATTTCAAAGGGGACTTTCTTGTTTTCATTAAGATTCACATTTCGACTCATTTGCTCCTTCCATCTAATTATTTATTTACAAAAAAAAACTGGAATATCATAAAAGGCATCTCTTTGATGAATGTAAAATGACATATATGCCACAAAATAGTATTTTTAGCGTTTAAAAGAATAATTAAGTTAAGAGCGAAAAGGGGTAGCTCACTCAAACAAGCGACAACTTTATTATGGGGGGGCCACACACCACCACGATCGTAATTCATTTATAAATGATCCATTAAAATACTGGTTTTGTGGAAAATATTTCAAATATTTGAAAGGGTACGAGAGACAGGGAGTAAAATAATCATCACGAACTGGAAAACTTCGTATATGAAATCTAAATCTTGAGATATTTTTCAATTTTGACTAAAGATTCGGAAAGTACATGAAAAAAATATCGAAATCCCCAATTTTCAATCGTTCCATCTCTTTCCAACTAATTAAACTATTAATGAAAACCGAAGAAATTTCAAAAATTCTATTATTCTATCTCTTTCTAACATGCACGATCCACTATCGTTACATCTCATTTCCACTCATTGCGAGACGAAAATTAGGATAAAATTGTAGGAAAATTTCCGAAGCGGAAGGTCGTGAGTTTGAGACTCGTCGGGATTCGTTTTTTTATCTTGGACCTGTAAAAAGTGTCTCTTAACCATTCTCAACTGGTTTTATTATCAAATTTTCCGGTTTGTTTTGAATGAAAAAACAAAATTTTTTTAAAGTTTTCTCCTTTATTTTAAAATATTAAATTTTCAATTTAAAATTAACTTTTTCTATAAATAAATAAAGTAACATGAATATCCGCTCAAAATAAAAAGCAAGAAGAAAAAGCCTGGAAGAGATTGAGCCAAGTTTCCACCTTCCCCATACACCACATTAATCTACTAAAAAGTGTAACTCTGTCCTTGCGCTATTAATTCAACGAATTTAATTACGCTAAGGGTGCGTTTCATTTACAAAATGGGGGACCGCATAAGTGAGGGATGATTTAAAAAAAAAGAAGGTGGAAAGTAGGATCAATAATCAATTTTCGATGTGGTGTTAATGTTTCGCAATCATTCAATATTAATCTTGTGAATAATTCAAAGTGGAAGCAGCGCGTGTATCAAACTTTTCTTTATGGGGGAGGGGGTGGGAGGGATGGAAACGTCAAACTTATCAGAAACTTTCGTTTGGGCGTTGCGGTGCACGCTGCTCGCTCGCCCCATTAATTTATTAACAATCTCATTAACACCACAGTGGCGTATTTGTTCGGGTGTAACATCTGCTGGCATTTAAGTGAAGAGAAGAGGCACCCAGATTACTGACTCAGTTCAGATAAATGGAGAGAACTAATTAAGCCTGGATTTACTTCACAAAACCAAAACAACGCTCTTTCTATTTTATCTCCTTTTTTTCCTGTATTAAAAGAAATAAAAGAAAATTTCATTTAATTATTTAATTAACTGCATTCATGAAATTTATAATTAATTATGTTTTAGAACCCTGAAGAAGGGTTTAAAGTGTGCTTTTGAATTGTATGCATGTTATTAGAGCTTAAGAAAGTGATTAATGTTATTTTATAGTGGACAATGTTAACTCTTTAACCAAACCCCGCGGTAAAACTTTGTTGAACTAATTTATAATTCCAGTTGTAGGAAAGAGGGGGGTGTAAAGTCCCTCCTCA
This sequence comes from Coproporus ventriculus, assembly GCA_027574865.2. NCBI lineage: Eukaryota > Metazoa > Arthropoda > Insecta > Coleoptera > Staphylinidae > Coproporus > Coproporus ventriculus. Next base: position 1,034 of record JAODAH020040766.1, on the reverse strand, counting down.
AACGTCCTACAATTTCCCCTCCCCGCCCTTTATTTGCTAGGATCGAGCTTTAGCCGGGCTTTAAATTAAAGCTTCCAGTAACCATAACATCTGTGCTTCATATCCGACCACCTGTTTACTGGCTGCAAATATATACTCCCCCTCTCTCCTGCCCTTCCGTTTCCCTTTTAGTCCCATTCAAACAAAACATTTTGACATTTTTAATACACCGCACCGAAACAGGATATTAATAGGGTGCGATCGAAATTTGTGTGATTTTATGTGCCCGGCGCATTCAGCATTCAAATAAATTTCTATGATGATAACCAGTTAAATTTTTGAAAATTGAAATATTTCAAATTGCAATTGAAATCCATTCCCACCATGTACAAATATCTACACCGATAATATTCAAAGCGCGGGCTATTATTTTGAATATTCCAAAAATGTCAGTCTGTATTGGAAATTAATTTCTGTATCTAAGTCGATCCGGGGCCTGATCCCAAACGTCCAACTAATTATTTCACATCCCCTAAAAACAAACAGAAATAATAATATTTTGTGCGCATGTATACCTGCGTTTATTGATTCTGATCAGAATCATGAAAATGCCTTTAAGCATACACATACACACACCAGAACCGAGGGTACATTATTCAAAAAATATGTGTGTGAGATACACCCCCCCTACCCCCCACCCGCCCCCATTTATATCCATCTCACCTTACTAAATCCGATTAGAGATGAAGAACTTTCGTATTTCTTCTAACCAATTTGTTAAAAGTTTTAAAACTATCCTCTAGGGGTTATAAAAATTGTTGTTTTTCCGCTTTATTAAAAGTTAATGGAAGGGAGGTTGTAACTTTAGTTTATGCACTTATAATGGAAAGTTTTAAATTGAAAGGAGTTGAATTATGGGAAGCTTTAGTTTCGAAGCTAATTCAACTGTTATTACCTTGGAAATACAGGCACAATCGTTTGGATTTTATTAAAAATCTTGCTGATTAAGTTATTTTTGAAATTTTATTTCTTTTAGCGCGTTTCGATGAAATAAA
>JAODAH020040719.1:0-10342 GCA_027574865.2 Coproporus ventriculus | reverse complement strand
ATGACATGATAACAACATTCTGCTGCTACAATTAATATAAAAACCTATAAAATGGGAAACTTTGTCCAATGTGGAACAAACAATTTAAATGTGAGACAGTTTCACCTAATTTGGAACGTTTGGTCACATTAACTTACATTAAAATTAATTAAAGAATTTGGTGCAGCATGAAAAAATTAAACCAATTCTTGAAGAAACCTATTATTACGAAAGACTGGAATTGGAACAAACATTTTTGCGTCCGAAACCCATCATGTTGGTACTCAAAAGAAAGGAAATTTTTTCCCGAATCAGAGTTTTCCATCCCCGACGTTCTAACTTTACTGATAACCGAGATATCGCAGTTTGAAATTTTTGTCTCCGAAATCCATGAATTGGTCATTGTTTTGATCCATTTCCAACCATTCATTAAATTGTCGTTGTTTCATAATTTTGAATTATCTCAGATATTTATTATAAAATAACTTTTACCTAATGGACGCAGTTGAAAGTGAAAATGGAAAGCAGGGGAGCATGCCTAACGAAAAATAACATTTTCCTTATTTTTCTATTTCCACATTTTATCTAAAAACATTGTAAAATTTAAATATCTTTTATGATTTAAATTTTTATGGAAAATGTCTAATGAATAATAATAAATAAAACGGATTTTCTTATACTTACAACTGTTTCATTTTCCCCATATAATCTAAAAGACGAACAATTCATTTCACATCTAATTGGAAATTTTGTAAACGTGAACTAGGCAACCCGACAAAATGCATGTATGTTGAGTTGCTTGGTTTCAGCATTTTTCGATATCCGCGAGAAGGTATCTGAATAGTTCAGCTCACTTTTCATAAAAGTGTAGAGCGGCAAATGCAATGTTATGATGAGTGATTTTACATTTCGTTTACTGCTTTACAAAGTGTAACAAAAGTGATCTGGTTCACTTTTTATAAAACTATAGAGTGAATCGAATTATATAATTGAAAGCAATTTTCTGGATAATTTGAGGGATTTAGTAACAACGACTAGTCGAAATAGGTTCCTTGGGGCATTAGTTTAAACATTTGTGCCCTTAAAATCCAATTTAAAACTTTGAGATTTCGAAAAAAAAATTTTTCGGCCAAAAATTTAAAAAAATCAAAAACGAGTGCATCATTGTGTTACTGCGGAAACCAACCTCTTCCCAATTCGACTTTATTTTGATTTAAAAATAGTACATAAAGGTATTTAATTTTGAACTGTAAAAATTATGTTTGCCGCTCTATAGTTTGCACAAAAAAAACCGAACTATTAAATTAAAAATAAATTTTCTTGATAAATTGAGGGATTTAGAACCAACCAGTGACCGAAATAAGCTTCTTGGGACATCAGCTTCACATTTCTGCCCTTAAAATTGAATTTAAAACTTTGAAGTTTTGAAAATTTCATGGGCTTAACCTCTTTGAACTTCTTTCGAGCAAAAATTTAAAAAATTCAAAAATGAATGCATTACTGCTTCTGTTAGCTGCTGCGAAACACATCCCCGACGTTCTAACTTTACCCATCATGTTGGTACTTAAAAGAAAGGAAATTTCCTCCCGAATCCGAATTTTTCATCCCCGACGTTCTAACGTTACTGATATATTAAGGACACCCCAAACACAAGATGATGTGTTTTTAAGCTTTACAGTTTGATTTATGCTTTAAAATAAACTAAGAGGTATTATAAGATGAATTTTATATGTACATGTTTATTCACTGATAGAATAATTACATTTTTGCCTGTCGAATCACATGTATTAATAAATGCAGCATAGAATTACAAAAAAAAAACAACTAAAAAAGTGTATGTGTGTGTGTGTGTGTGTTGTTAAAGTTTTAAAAACTTGGCATATACACTCCTCATTACAGTCTTTAATTAATAAATCTGAAAGATACCAAGTCAGACAGACAAAATCTACAAATAGCTATATAAAAAATCATTAAGTTAAAAAAAGGACAACTTAAATAATGTAAACTATACATATATAAAAAAAAGAGCACTATCTTTAATTTTTCTCTGAGGTAGTATTTGTTACATTTTCATATAAGAAAAATTAAAATAAAAAAATAACAAAACAAAAAAAAATAATATACCGGCGATCTGTTCGAATGTTTTGGTAGATTTGAATTTATCAGGGAAATTATAAGATTTAACTATTAATTAGTTTTCTTTTCTGTATATTTATTATTATGTACATGAAATGCACAAGGATGCGCATGTAAAAATTGTAACAATTCCCTTTTCTCTATTAAATTTCCCAAGGAAATTTTAATTTTTATCACATATACAGATTTTTACATGAAACATTAAATTATAAAGAAAAAAAAACAGAGATGTCAAATATTGTTTTGGCTTATTTGTAAATAATAAAAAAAATTTAAGGCCGCAAATTCATTCGACAACCCTGTTACAAGGCTGAAAATACATATAATTTAACTGTATTAGTAAATTCTCGATCAATGCTTCAAATGGTGTGATAATAGGAGTACTATCAAAGCTTTAAAAATATTCATATCAGGCATTGATTTTTCAATCAGATTGAATACATTAAATAAACACGACAACAAATCTAATTATGTCGTATGGGTGTGCTAAAGCAAGAATTATCTTTCTTCAATCCACAAAGTTTTATATATGCAACAATATGACATAGTGCACTCTTTGAGTAGACATTTGAACTAGTTTTTGCATTAGCTTGCTTTAAAAAAACAATTTTGAGATTAGAATATTTTAAAAAAACTTTAAATGGAAATGTTGGATTTAGGTTATAGTTGCTCTAGCAAATCCATAAAATTGAGCCGAACAAAACTTTTAAGAGCACACGTTATTAAATTAGATTGTGTTAGGTTAAATCCAGTGAAACATATTGATTAACTGCACAAATACATTTATATATATTTTCAGCCTCTTGTTTTATTTTTGGGATAAATTTGGAAAGTGTTTTTGGTTATAAAAATGAGACCAAAAGTTTTTTTTTTTTGAAAAAAGAGGATTGTACTTATTTGTCCGTTTACACACAGAAGCGTCCTTTCATTCTCATTTCTCTCTTTCTTTATTATTAAAATATTTCTAATAAAATTTCTAATAAACACTTATTATAGCAAAAACATATCGATATATTTTCTTAGAAATAAGGAATAATGCATGCACATTTATAAAATATGCGTGCATTAATCACTAAGAAACTATTCTTCTAGCAAACAGATAAAAAGATTACACTCAACACAAGAATCCCGAATGACAACTTCAAAATTTCTCTTCAGCGCGACTGTCAAAAACAAATATTGATATTCTTAAACTACGAACAGTCTTTCTGGTGATACTAATTTTGTAAAAGAATAGTTTATTTCTTATAAAAGTTATACTTTTTAGTATATTATTTTTTTTTCTTGTAGATAGAACCTAATCTGAAATTTTTTTTTATATAACATTACTATTTTATACAAAGTCGAAAAGAAAAATGAAAAATCAGTTTCCAATTTTATATTTACATGATGTGTTAAGAAAAAAAAAGGACACTAACATTGGCTGCTACGATCCATTTTATAGATTATGTAGTAAGTACAATATTTATTACATTTTCTTTCCTTTTCTTTTTAATCATTAAAATACTGAAATAATGTACATCTATATTTACAATTATGTATTTGAAGTGCTGGTTTTTAAATTACACGATTTATTCGTTTAACTTTTAACAAAATTCCTTCTAAGCAGAACAACTATTAATGTGCTAACTTTATTAATATATAAAAAAAATATCTTGTACAAGTTTATATGCATATTTTATGCAGGTTTGTACATGTTTTGCACAAGTATTATGCATATTTAGCACAGGTTTAATATAAACCTTCCATTTTTTTAAATTTTTATAAAACAAATAAAAGCACATACAATTTGCATGTTTTTTAAAATCTTAGAAGGAACTTTGTTTTTAAACCATTTCATCCAAGTGAAGCAACCAATATTATCATTAACTACATTTAAATACATATACAAAGGTAATTTAAAAAAAAGAATCATCAATACAAGTCGTTTATGTATAATATGTATATATAAAAATTAAATACATATAAAAAAATCTTAACTCATACTTAAAAACTTGTACATTGTGTCTAAATAAAACGAAAAAAAAAAAATTTTTTTAATTTATAAACAAAAAGTTATTTAAACGAAAAATCAGTCAAAATTATCATGAAATCCTTCTAATAAATTTTTTTATCAGTCTATAATTTCTTTTTTTTTTAACTTGCATTTAGAATGAGCAAAATATAAATTTCTATAAATTTACTTAGCTATTTTGATTTTTATCTTTTTAGAAAATGATGAATGATTTATTAACGAATATGTTTAAGTACAGGGAATCAATGGATTTATTTTTGATTAACTAAAAAAAAGTCCAAAATTGCAATACGAAATTATCTAACTACTAAAACAAAAAGAAATTGCACAAGTAATTGTTTTACTACAAAGGCACATGACCGTTCTCAATTTTTTTTAATTTTTGTATAAATGCATTAATTCCCAATAGAGATTAACAAAATATTTTGTGGATGGTTTTTTTTTTTTGTAAGGATTTTAAAGAAAATATACATTTTTAAAAGCAGAAACATCACAGATAAAAATTTAGGAATGAAATGCTTAAAAAGAAAAAGAAGTCTAAAGAAACAAATTGAATAAGTTTATGGTTGCGAGAAATTGAAACATGTAACTTAGTAATGATGAAAATATTCAAGAATACTGTGATGGTGAAGTAAAGAATCAAGTGGCATATGCTAATTATAATAAGAAAACGGGATGCTTGGCACGATAAACAACAAATGACATCCTAAAGCTGGAAGAAAAATGGAAATCTATTTAAGGCGAAAAACCATACACATAATTGAATCTAACTCTAATGGCACATAAGCAACTGCCAAGAAGGCTAAAGGAATTAAAAGATCAAAGTAGAAAGAGAATTCCATGCAAGGAAAACAATCATTAAAATTAGATATAAAAAAATAAAGAAAAATAAAAAAATTATGCTCACTTGTTAAATTACGAAAATCTAAAATTCTTAATTGCAATGGAATTATTGGCAGAATGAATTAATTTAATGCCAAAATGATAATGCATTTAGATATTAAGGCTTAAAAAGTTAGATAAAATATTAAAGCTGGAAAAAAATTGATAAAAACACAATTCTAAATAAAAGCACTTTAAAAAGGCGATTATAAAGGAAATGAACTCGAATATCCATAACCTTTCCAAAGTGTGAAAGTGTTTTTTGGCAATGAAAAAATCATATTTGTAAAAAGCAAAACAAGAAAAAAAGCCATCCTCTGGTTTATCAGATTTGTCAATCTCTAATTTATCACGATAAATATGAATTATTTTCTTCTATTTAAATGAAATAATAAATACACGCAGAGATCATTTGGTTCGCGAATAATTAAAAACAAAATAATAAATTAAAATCTGAACACAATTTGATTATTAATAAATTTTCGAATGGAAACGTTTCTTTAAGTCGTTTAAAATATATTTGCAAAAAAAATGGCACCTGCAAAATTATTTTAGAAAAAAAAACGCGATGGCTACACAATTACGCAACTATTATTAGAATAACAATTTTACAATTAAGTGGCAGTTTATATTGGCAGTGATTGATTACACTTCTCTTCTTCAAACATTTAAATATCCTTATCATATTATTTTCGGTGAAAATAAGGAATTATGTGCATAATGGAGATGATAATCGATTGGAAATTACAGATTTTTTTAAAAGAACAAATTTTCTGTAAAATCCCTTTTAAAAGAAATTTCTCCTGCAGTTAGTGCCGCACATCAAAAAATTTTAAATTTAAATTATCACTTAATAAACATACAACACGCAAATATATCATAAACAAGATGGATCCTAATAAAGAAAAAAAAAACTTATACAAATAAAATCGCGCATTACCCTAAAGAAATAATAATAATTACAATTAAATTAAAACGAAAAGAAAAAATCGTACAACCAGAGATAACATTGGCAGTGATGATTTAGCTGGTTGTATACTATCAGCTCCAGGCAGTAGCCATCTTCAATTATCTAACCTTACATATCTACTGTACACTGATTTTTTCACAAAATCGCCTCTCTTCCCTTATGCAAATAATTTTTTTTACTTATTACAAAGAGTTACATAAAGGAGAAATTGGCGGCACGTCAAGCCCACAAGAGAAACAAACTACTAAAAAGAGAGAGTAAACGATTAAGAGATCAATACTTGTCATGTTCATGGGTGGACCCTGTAATTTCATATTTTTTTCTATAGAACTCTGTATAAACTGTGTTTCTTAAGGGGGCTTGGCGAACAGTTTAAACCTATTTATATATCACGTATTCTTACAAGGTTTACGTTTATGCTTAGGTCTAGCTCTTTGTCCCGATCCGGAAGGAAACAGTATTGGATTGAGAGTAAGTTTCGCAGCCGGCTGAAGTTTCGGGATTGAAACAGTCTTTGTCTGTTTGTAGTCTTTCTCTGTAACCCATTCATCATCAACACTGAAACAAAAAACAAAAATAAAACATAATTAAGTACTTGACCTTAAAATAGAACCAAATGCAAAATATTGAAACTAAAAGGGCAAATAAAAAATGACGAAAATAAGTACAAACCTGAAATCTGTAGAGTAATTTTGGAAAAATGAAAGATATAGATTTTAACTTTCAAAATTTAAAAATAAAACCAAAATAAAAAAATGGAGAATGGGAAGAATTTTTTTTTTGTGTGTCTGTGATATTAAAGAAAGCCAAAAGAAAAAAAGAGGTAAATAATTTTGGCTATACATACATATCTGTCGGATGCCAACGCAAGAGCACCTTCTTAGATCCATCTGGTTCAATTCTTTTTGCTAAAATTTGGCTCTGCAAAATCATTGTATCACCATCAGTGCCACCAAATTGTCCTAGGGTCCGTTTTTCAGTCATGGACAATAACTTGTACTGTAATCCTTCCATAATCCCCGAATCAATAAAATCAAACATTCGAGCTGCAACAACAACAAAAAATTACGATAATAAAAAAAATTAAGAGCAAAATAGAAAATATATACCTGACCAAGGCTGTCTTCTAAACCTAATTTTCTTTCCATTCCTTTTATATAATTTAGATGAAGAATTTTCAACAGATTTCTTCGTACTTCCATTCTGCGAATTATCCGAATTGAAATGACCATTCACATGCCTCTCCAATGCCAACTAAACAAAAAGAACATCCATTAGAATATAACCCTACATAATATGATAATGAAGGAAAATACTTTATTTTAACTACTCTATTTTCAATTTCCGTACCATATTTCAGCTTGTGTAAAAAGCTCTCTGAAACGGACCGAATTGCTAAAATGAAGTAGTTAATCTAAAGTAATAGTCTTTATTATCATAAAATTAATATATTATAATACTACCAAACAACGGCAACTTCAGGAAATGCTGTAAATTTACATCACAAGACACATTAAAAATGTTTATTCATTCTACTAATTGGTAACACTGAATCTACAACAATTCTTAGGCCCAATTGCACCTACATTTTAAGTTCCGCTTAATTGCATGAAAACCATTGCCATAACAATTGTTTCTATGCCAAATAAGGTATAGTTCACTTTAAGTGTAATCGGGCCTTAAAGACTTACATAATTTTTAAAAATATTGTCCTAATCTCCAGTTTTTAAAATATTTAAATGTCATTAATAAAACATTTATATAAGGGAGAAATGTGTGGAATTATTAATTTTGTCTTACCTGAGAGTTAAACCTTTGCCCACAGCCATCAACAATGCACCTGAAAGGTTTTGAACCTGCATGTGCTAAAACGTGCCTTTCCAACCACGACCTCGAACAAGATTTCCTTCCGTGCACCTTACAACCCTGCCATAGGCAAACGTATTGTTCTTGAGTAGCTTGAGATATCACATGTTTAACCTAAAAAAAAAAAAATGGTCTTTGAGATATTCATCATCATTCAACCTTCTACTTTAAAGTTGTAATTTTTTTTTGCAAGATTTAATAAAAAAAAAGTTAAATTTACCTGTAGATGTTCCAATAAGGCACCATTGGTATCAAATTGTGCTGCGCATTGATCCCATTGACAAGTAGCCGTATCAGTACTAATGATGATCTTTTCCTTAGATTCCGTCCGCTCCTTAGCAGGAAACCGAATAGTTTTCGGCTGTGAGAGGATAGGTGACTTTTGTTCCTCCTCAATTTTACCAATGACATCATCATCTACATTCACTTCCAACCCATTACCACTAGAGACCCCAGAATCAGCGGGGCTCATCTCTTCCACTAGGCACTGGTTTATATCTAAAGATATCGTCGCTTGATTTGGCAATGTTACACTAGCGACATCTTCTTTAGGTTTGGCTGCCAAAACTGTAGGTACAGCTGTATTGATCACGTTGAAGTTACCAGTAGGTTGGTAATTTTTCGAAGGCATATTTAATTTAACAATAGGCACGACTGCCGTAGTGTTTAATTTGACACAGTTAAAATTATTAATTGTGGTGATTTTTTGGATGGGTTGAATCACATTAATGCAGGGGGTTCTATTGACTATTGGGATTGAATTAATTTTATCGTTAATTGCAAATTGTGGTACGAATATATTGTCGGGCGGTTTGGGTGCTTTGGCTTGTATATAAGCTACATTAGGAATCAGTGTTGTTATAATTGGAGGAAAATTATTGATGGTTGTCACTGGATTAATTGTGTTTACGTTTATTAGTTTCTCTGGTTGCTTACTAGGAGCTGGCAGGATCTTTCTTGGAACACTTCTGGTTTTCGGGAACCTTTCTATCGGTACTTTACCTTGAGGCACCCTTACAATTTTTTTATTTGATTCGACTAGGTTTATATATTTATTGGTGTTGTGTTTGATTATGATATTCGAGAGTTCCTTCTTAATGATGTTGCTCGATTTGTACTGAGATTTGAAGTACTCCGTTATTTTGCCCTGTTGCAGTTTTTGCGACGGCTCCGGGGCCTTTTTCTGCTTTGGACTAGGATTATGGTCGATTTGCTGTTGTGCGTTCTTTGATGAGGTCAAATTGTTATTTAGGCATTTCGGTGCTAATTCATCAGTTTTGACTCTCTTATTAAAGGCAGGTTTATTCTGTATTGGAATTGTTCGCTTCAGTGAAGGCTGTTCTTCTGTCCACAGTGTCCAAGGCGGGTGGTGTGCATTTTGAGTTGGTGGCATTTTAGACGGCTGTGAACCGGAGTCTTCCGAATGGCTCGAGGCTGTGCTGAACGGTGAGCCCGGATCTGTTATATCACTTGATGCTGTCGAACTTCCACTACAATCTGTGCAACTCAATATTGCCACACCACTGTGAAAAAAAAAGGAAAACACGCAATTACCAAATGGAATAAAATAAATATCAAAGTAGTAGATCATTTTGTATGTGTAAAGGATTTTCCATAATAGAAAACCCAGTTCCGTCATTATAATTCAATAATTAACGTGCATTTCAATTGATTTTTTTTATTAACAATATTAACGCATTCAATTGCAATAAAAAAGTACATCGATATAATAACTTCGGGAAAAACGTGGAAAACTTCGCGAAATTAACGATAAACTAAAATTGTATAAAAATTCCTTTCTTTAAATTTGAAATTCCAACCAAATCAACAAATTTTGTGGTTTTTTTATCAAAATTTCATACAAAATTTAAAGAATGTGAGAAATGAAATCTCACAAGTTATCGAATGCACAACTCCCAGAAAAATTTCTACCCCCAAATTAGATTTGAGATAAATCATGGCCCGATATTGATGAAGGACGAGGAAATATGTCCGAAACGTTGGAATTTTAAAGTATTGTATGTTTTTTTTTAGATAGAATTATGGTTTGCCTGTCAATCAATCACACAGTTCTCACGGTATTTCAATTATTTAAACTGGTACATTCTAGTGCGATAATTCCTAGTTAATGCACTAAAATGGGAATTAAATTTTTATCAATTCGGAGTCATTGGTTCAATTGTAATAATGGACAATAACTTTATTAACTGAAACAAGCGGTTCAAACATGCATGTTTACTATTTTTATCCGGGTCAAACATGCATTTAAAATAAAAATTATATTTGATTATTACTTATCACAACATGAATTATTCATTAATCGCGTTATCTCTATGAGCTTTTTCCCATGTTCATACAAATTGATTCTATTAGAACTTTTAATAATCTAATGTGGAAAATTCAAAATGTAGATTTTTATACACAAAACAATAATAATGGAGCAAAAAGATCATAATTTGATACTTCTTTACGGAAAATCTGCTACAATTTCTTTT
>JAODAH020040676.1:0-11300 GCA_027574865.2 Coproporus ventriculus | reverse complement strand
ATAAACTTATACATTATGTCAGTATTAAATTTAATTGGACGGTTACTAGAATAGAATGCAACATTTAATTTTATAGGTTAAGGGTAATTAATAAGCCGATTACTGTAATTAAGAAGTTTGAAAAAAAATATTATTGGCTTTGTAAAAACGTCCAAGATTAGGGAAAAATATTTTTTTTTTGCTTTTAAATGAAATATTTTGGGAGTTTATTATCCTAGAAAAAGAACAAAATAATTTAACAAGAAAAATATAGGGAATAACGGTATCAAGATTCACTTAAAAAAAATAAATTTTATGCCAACGTTTCGCTTTTATTGATTAAAATCCATCAGACTTATGGGTGAAATTTTACCAAATTATTGTCAGTAGGGATTTTATAATGTACAGCAATATATTTACATGGGATCAATGGTTTATACTATTTTTGTTCGGCGTTATGAAATTGAAATATCTGTATAGGTAATATTTAACATTGTCATTGGTCAGAAATTTGATGTATAGTAGTACCAAACTCCGAAATAAAAGTTGAATATACGTGACTGCGAAACCCAGAATTTCTTTGTTTGTCTCAATGGTCAATTCAGTTCCTATAGTATTCGGGAATTGAGAAGACTCCATTCCGCAGTTATGAACTTCTTAGTTTGCGCGGTATTGCCGAAAGACGATCTGTGCCCCATAGTAGTAGGTGATACAAGTAGAGCCCTTTCTAGGGTTTTGTAGTTCGGAAAAGAAAAATTTGCTAACATCTCCGCGCCTGGTTGTCAGCTAAGAATTTTTAAATTTATATGGTAAGGATAAAATATCACCTCTAACGGAGTGTACCGATATAAAACACAAAGTTAGAAATTATATAGCTGCGCAATGAAAACACTTGGCACCTGACAATTGATATGTGACATTTGAAATTTGACTTTTGACATTTCACTTTTGACATTTGATATTTGTACTTAACCTTGACATTTAACACCTGATATATTGCCATTTGACATTTTAATATTTTACATTTAACTTTTGCAATTTGACAATTTGGTATTTAACTTTCTCATATTTTAACATTTAACGCTTAATTTTTGTATAAATTGGATAAAATGAATTAGTTGGCTCTTTTTTATTTGTTAATTTTTAATTTCCATATCCGTTAACGACGCACATTTTTGCTACTCTTCTCTTCTATAAAAATCGAAATTAAAAAGAAATTTGCCAATACGAAATAAAGGCCGTTACACACGCTCCGGTTTACCGGAGAGGTCTGTCTTGAGGTGGCCTGGCTTGAGCAAAACCTGAGCGTGTGTATCGAGAGTCGCCTTGAGGTAGACTTTTTTACAATAATGTGGAGTTTTCAGCATAAGTCGTTAGTAGGCAGATCCAAACTTCACCTTAAATAAAAAATAGTTCTTCTTTATTTTTCATGGTATATTCAGCTGCAATCTTCACGAGTGGAGGACAATTAATCATTCTTCTTGTATCAGACCTCCTTTTAATAATACTTTTAAATCAAACAAAAATTTCTGTGCTAATTAGGTCTATGCATAGATACAATCTGCAGGTACGATTTATCGTACGACTTCAAAACAATGTTATGAAGGATGTTACGATCGACAAATTTAAAATTTGCGCTTAAATATATTAGCTGCTAAGAAAAAAATTTAATAAATATTTCAATATGCATTTTTCTTCGAAGTAACAGCAAATTCACTTCTTGTTTTTCATAATGAAGACGATTTTGCACGGAGTATAGTCATCTAATTGGAAAAAATACTTCGAAGATGATTTTCCTAGAACCAGACAATATGCATAATAATGCCTATTTAATTTTCATACATGAGTAGCTTAAAAAAGTTGACATATATTTACACTAACCCAGTTTTAAAAAGAGGTGTAAAATACAGAAGTGTATAGCATTGCGAGGTAATTAACGAGGCTTCCGTTTTGTTTTGCGTGATATCACCTTGCACATTATTAGTAATATTAACATATCTCGGTCAGTGATTAAATTTTTCGAACCAATGCAGCAGATACATAATTTAAAATAATCATGCGCGGATCTAAATTAATACAGGAGCAAAACTAGCGTGGGATAAGGATGGTGAATACTGCAGGGTGTTAATCCGAGCGCGAGGAATGAATGTCACGGTACGCAAAGAAACCGTGAAATCTTCGCGTTCCGTCATCCACCACGCATATAATGCAGTTTGCTATTTTTTTGCTATAAATTGATGTAATTAGATGCGGATATGTCCATTTCAACATTAGATATTGAGTTGTGAACAACATAAAATGAAGACGCGGGTTGTTATTTACACATTCGTAAAAAGTTGGTGCATCTTGTTTTGTGCTAGATTTGTGCAAGCGGAATGGACCTTAGATAATTCGGACATTCAAGTTGTAAAGAGGGTCGTAATAGAATGTTTGAATAACGGCAGTTACTCGTGTTTCGCTGAAAGGGCCTCGAGGGCTTTGGAGCGGGCGATTAATTGGGATGTACCGATATTCGAAGGAATTACATTTACAAGGAATAAAGAAAAACTGATAGATTTAAATTTAACGCCCCGTTCCTTGAACGGGTTTGATCGGTTGAAATGGATCGTATCCAGATTTTTGGATGCGCATACTCTCACCCTAAATCTAGGGGAAGTTCGGGAATTAACAGAAGACGAACCTGAATCGAAAATTGGTGGTGGTGGAAAGAGAAGGATTTCTAAAAGAGAAAGAAAATATGTTCAATATGCTTTACTTGTCTTGCTGGGTATATTCAGTTTGACCACACCAGTTATCTTAAAGATTTTGGGTATAATTGCATTGAAAGCTCTGATTTCTAGCAAAGTCGCGTTGATAATGCTCGGATCTGTTGCTCTTAAAAAGATTTTCAAGGAAGATCATGATTCCGGAGTTAAAGTTCACACGCACACTATTCCCATTCATGAGGATGACCACGATCGATATATGGATGCCGCAGCGTACAACTACGTTAAAGGGTCTTAAAAATATTCCACAATATATTCAAATTAAATGAACATACAAATTTATTTATTTTTTGTTATTAAAGTAAAACTTATTTAAATAATTGTAAGAAAAATGTTGATGAATGCTCGAATGGAAGTTATTTATTTGTAAATATGAAATAAAATTTATAATATGATGAAGATGATTTTCTTTAATCAGGTCCAATAATTAAAATTTTAAAATATTAATAATTAAATATATAAGCAGGAGGAGTTTGATGTAGAGATAAACGTCTAATTTTCTGTTATGCAATTATATGAAAAGTTGTAAATGTAAACAATAGATATACATAAAGTTAAACTAACTAGTTTGTTCTATTATTTTATTTGACAGAACAAAGTAGTTTTAATAATTCTTCAATTCAAATGAAGTATCATAAAGTAGATATATTCCAAATAAATTAATTATAATTTTAAAATTTTTAATAAAAGCATTTCAAAATTCAATAACTGTCGCCTTAGATTTTGCCAAAAATGATACAACACATTATTCTTTAACTAAATACCAACAGAATTTTGTCACAGCGATTAAAATATTAGAAAATTGCAGAGAAATTTAATTACAATGAATAAAAATTGGAGGGCTAATCCATCTCGTTCACCAAATTTGACCTCCAGCGACTTTTTGTATGTATTTACATATTTGAAAAAAATGGCTCGAGGGTAAATGATTTACTTCAAACCAAGAGATCATCGCCCAAGTAGATGTCTATTTTGAGTAAGTACATTATTTTGTTCGCCTTTCGAAATCTTCTAATTTTCTCACATTTTTTTTTTTCATTTCTGTTATTCAAATTAAGTTTAAACAAATTATGGTACAAACAATAATATTGTGAAATACACTGATTAATTGTTAACTTAATTATATATTAAGACTATTAGTCAAAGCACATTCTTCATCGAAATAATACTGTTTTAACATGCTATTTAATTAGTTACGGTGCACTGATCATAAATGTACTGAAAATTCTACACCAGCAACAATAAATGTTCTGTAAAGTTAAAGATAATGTAAGATAAATTTTAAGATTACACTTCAGTTTCAAGGACTATTAATAATAATAATTGTTACCTATTATAAAATGATTTATTGATTTATTAATCGCTTCGATACCTAAGAAACTGAAAGTAGTTAATTTCATTACTTAATTGTGTAAAACTTTATTCTGACAATAGCTAATATATTTTATTTTTAGATAAAAGTAACCTAAATGTTCATTTATCATTATCTTATTATTAAATGAGATTTAATCTTTGATACTTTAACTTATTAGCATTTATTTCAATTATACGAAGCTTGAGTTTTTAAATTAGTGTTGATGCTATGTTCATAGTTCTTATTTTAAATGTTAATTTTAGAATGATTATAATGTACAAGGCCACAATTAAAACTATTATAACAGCACAATTTCAGTGAAAATGTCTGTAATTTTCATGCAACTTAACTTGCATCGTTTGCCACAGAAACATATTATTAAAACACATTTATGTAATTCACGCGTATGCATTGTAATATCTTTAACGGAAATTATTCCTAGTTGTAGCGTAATGTAATATTATGCATACTTATGATAGTTATCACTTTTTAATATAATAAGAATAATTTTATCTACTAATTGTAGGTGAAAACATTAAAGATTTTGGATTGATCAAGCAAGATACAAGTTTCTAAATCCGTTATATTTTAGATATTTCCGTATAGTTTCAGAATATACAATGCAATTTATTTTGCAATCCGTTTTAAATTTATTGGAGATGTTGCAAACTATATAGATTCTTAGGAAGTTAAAGAAATGTTCCCCCTGAAAAAATAAATAAAACTCTATATAAAAGAAAATTAAGTTTTATATAATAAATGAGCCACATGTGTGTGTTGAGGGGTGAGGTAGGGGCTAGTAAATAGAAAGGTCCGGCTTTATAAATTATGCCCCAAATAAATTCCGAAAGAGTGTACATTTATTTCAATGTGCTAGTATACGCGCCTGATCGATTGACACTTGTTTTGACCCTGAATAATCCTTAGGGAGCTCCTCGCTCTGTCACAGGACAACCGAATGCGACATGGATAACATATCCAACAACTTTAAATAACGACGGGACATTTTTTATTTACGATGATATGCCGTAAAAACCTGTACACGTTTATGTTTCGATACCAGGGTGAAAAGGAAATACACACATTTATAACCCACCCTATTTTAAGTATTTATACATACATGTGCCCAAATAATATTTGCATGTGTAATATATTAAAAATTCATTTTGTTATCATCAGTTTCTATTGCGTTTGTTAAATTGACATATATTTTTGTTAGGTACTAAAAAATGTAAGTAGTAAACACAAAATAATTAAAACGAATAATTCTAGAGAGTAGATTTTTTAATAAATATAAAGGCTGAGATATTAAAATGATGTGTTTTCCTTTACTTATGAATTGCAGCTGAGTTCGCAGAACTTAGATAATGTAATACATACATATGTCATGGTAGAAGCGTTGTACGGCAGGTCTTGCTTCTGACAGCCTGATTTGGCCTCCTTCAGGCACTTTTCAACAAAAAACAAAAATTATCTTAAAATGAAACATCAATTATGGTGGAGGCGCAAGACAATTAAAAAATTCTATTAAGTTTTAGTTTTATTTTGTATTAAACCACTTTTTAGGCATTTTTAAGAACTTGGGGATAAATAAATTTACAGATTCGTGTCAATCTTTAAAAATCATAATAACAAATTAATAAAAACAGTTTTTTTTAAATGGAATGTACCAAATTTTATTATTACAATTGATCACGCTTAAATTTAGAAAAAAAGAAATAATTTAACGAAGATTTTAATACCGAAAAATAACCGATTATTTCTTAATTCATTTAGCTTTTTGGTTAGATATAAAGCGAAATACCAAATGTGATTGATTTTTTTAAGGAAAGGTACTTTGAAGTATGTACCTATAGGTATGTTATATAATTCAAAGGTAACAAAAGTTATTTGCTCGAGTGTTTTGTGTAAAAGAATGTGTGGTATGTTTTAAGAATTACGATAGTGTGGATATTACAGTGTTGTAAAAGAAATATTTGTGCTGTGGGGAAGGAGCAAAGAAGAGCCCAGGATAAAGTATTATGAAATAATTCCGATGGAAGGTAATTCTATTGGAAAATTGGCAGCCGCACACGCACGTGCAAACTCCGAGGGGATTGAGCGAAACCGCGCAACTGGAAATTATATTAAAGTGTTCTATCTACGTGTTATATCTGCACAGCAACGAATCATCTCCCTGCGGCTTACTGCACAAAACAAAGTTACATTTCGTCGGCACAAATTAAATTTTAACAGAACGTAATTGAACGCTGAATGGCGCTTTATACGCTCCCAGCATTCCACGTATTTTAAGCTTAATACTGGAACCGCAAATAATTGTACCCCTCCGTGTTCGATCAACGAATAATATAAACTCTCTTACCTGTGGCTGAGTGCTGCGCTACATTTGTGTATGACCACCATATTTGGTTCAACTCTACAACTACACTTGTGTCTGTTAGATACTGAAACGATTGTGTTTTCCTCGTATTCCCGCAACGTGTTTCCACGTTTTCCTATGCAATACCAATCTTAAACGCAATACAATTTATTTCAAATTGCTTATTTAACATACAATTGACATTGTAAAATGTAAAAAAAAATTATTAAAAATAAGTTTGACTTCAAATATCTAGTTGGCCATTTTTAGGACTTATTCTATTTTTATCATCCTTAAACAAAACAAAAAAAAAATTTTTCAATATTTTCAACATGTTCAAAATTTCGTTTCCCATGATAGTCTAAGATAAAAAAATGAAAGATACTTCAATAATTATTGATTTGAAACGTTCAATCTTAAGACTTAATAATAGGATATCATGTGTAAATGTATGAAACAAAAAGCTTTATTCTCAAAATAAATGAAAAGAAATTGCTACACCATTGGGTAGAAATAAAAGTTGGCATCACTTCCGGTGAAACCGGAAGTCTGATTTTTTCTAAAATAATTTGCGATCTTACATTATAATACTTTCCTTGCACACTAGTGTTGGAAAGTAAAAATAAAATATTTTAGAAAATAATTTGAATGCCACGTAAGGTATTACATATACATTGGATGAGTTTTAATATTTAATTGGTTGTCTTAGTTTGTAGGGGTTTGTTGTGTGAGTAGAAAGAGTGACATAAGTGATTGCTTTGGAGAGGGAAGAGCCATGAAATAATTTCCATTAATAGATTAAATGGGTTATATAATTGGTTTGCATATTTCATTAGAAAATATATAAACATGGATCCAGTCTGGTAACCCCAAAATATATAAGGGTGGCCGGGATGCCTTGGGGACATTATCTAAGAAGCATCCCTGCGATAATCTAATTTCGGACATTAAGCTTAGGTCTCGTATCCTACTATCTATCGTGATGAAATACGTGCAGGGGCTACTGTATGGATCGCCTTAAAGATAACGAAGTCCATCAGCTGCGATGGGCATTCGGGACGAGTTAACGAGTTGGAGTACTTGGGGGAGAGAAAGCAGCGGCGGCGTGATGAGCACGTGGCCCACAAGAGGAGAATTGGGAAGTAGTTGTGGCGCGACTTGCTATTGATTACGGTGTTGATGCAAATGCCTCGAGGTCCAAATCCAGCATTTGGAGTCTGCGATTGCGGTAAGCAACGGGTAAGTGGCATGCATCTCTCCCCCGACATTGTTCTGCGCCTGGCCGTTATGAACGTCGTCCAATGACGATATACAATATGATATGAGACTCACGTGTGTATAGAGCGGACGCTATCGATCGGGGTTGCGCCGACGCCCGCGACGCCGTCTAACCAATGCCCTCGCAATATTATTTCATATTTTTGCTCTATTGGCCCAAGTTATTCCCCTTCCTCCAATAATAACTCTCTCCTTTATTATATTTCATAAGCGTCGTGTTATGATTGGCTTGCAGATGCCCGACGGCGTCGCGTCATCATAACTTCCTTCATCTTTTTTGAATGGACGCGTCCCAATTATAAGAGGCCGAGTTATGAGGATGAGGTGTACGCGCCCGCGCTCTGTCTTTTTAGCCCACCTCGGATTTTGGGAAGCATCCAGTGCGACGCACTGCCAATTCCGGATTCGATATTGATGGGGATAAATAAACTGTTTTGTAATCCGATTTACTCAGATCGTGCAAGAATTATCTCTATACATGCTGAATTTTTTATCGATTTGCGCTGAATTAATCTTCGGGGAAAACCAATTTAATCTCAAACGCCTTTCACACAACACCTTTAATAAATACTTCTTTACAAAATTTCTTTTCAACGACAATATAATCTCATTTAAAATAATTATTATTAATAAACATATAGTATAGCATTTTAAAAATAATTGAAATATAACAAATATGTTTCTGGTTATCAACTTATACTGTGTTGAATCTTTCAATTTTCTGCAACTTATATAACTTAACTTATCACATAATTAAGAAAAAAATCTAACATCGTAACCAATGCCTTTTGTCTTAGAAGTTGTTGGGAGGTTGAAGATAAGATTAAATTTAAAGCGTAATATCTCTTATCTATATTTTTTAAAACTTTTCTGAATTAAAATCTTTAATTCCTATCTTGGTAAAGGTTTTTTGAGATTCAATTTTCCAATAACTAGCATAACTGTGTTGTAATACACCATTTTAAACTTTTGGTTTTTTTTGTAATAAATACTTCTACTTTATGTTCTGATAATTTGATCAACAACCAATGTTTTTGCTACATTTCCCTATTTTAGATTTTCAACTTCTACTATTCTACTAGTTATTGGTAATTTTAGTCATCGTAAGTAAATTGAAAATATTTTTGTACACTTGTTCCGAAAGATTTGAATCGAATACTTGCCTTTTAGGGTTTTCAAGTCTAATTTAAACTTTTAATTTAAAATTAAGAGTTTTTGATATTATTTATATTTTTTCGGTTAAAAAATTTCTAAATCTTCTAATTTTAGAAAAATATAATTTCAAAGCTTCCAAAAAGTGTTTTTATTTTATTGTATTTTTTAAATTCATAAATCGGTTCTAATGTGTTGGAAATTGTATTCCAATTTAAGTGCCTTACATAATTATATTACTAGACATTTTTTTACGTTAAAGTTTTAAATTTTCTTTTACTACCTTTAAAACTTTTGCTTCTGTTAATTCAATTATTTAAAAATCATCCCATATGCATTTTTAAATATATTTTCTTGAATATTTCGCTGAAATCTAAAAGAAAAACTTCATAGATCACATTCTAATATTTTATAGTACATTATGTCTTGCATCTGAAAAATCAGCTTTGCTAATTTGTGTACTTGCTCCTAGCCTTATTTCCCGAAATTTAAATCTTTAATGAGTTAAATTTTATTTTTATTATTATTTATATAAGTTGGTGGATGCGCCGGGCAACTACATAGATGAACATTGTTTGTGCAATAATCTAATTTAAGTGTAATTTTAAGGTCTAGAGATTTATATGATCAATTGATTGATGGTGGTGTGTGTATAAAAGTGGATCATGACCTGGGTCGGCACTAAACATGTATACGATTTGTATTAAAAGCAAAAAAGGGGAAAATGGGGTTTCTTGTGAGGACACAGATCTAGAAGGATTGTTATCTGTTGTTGGGCGTCCGAGTGAAAAATGAGTAGGAGCAGTTTAGTTATTTGAAGACGATGTCCAGTCAAAGGGAATGGGAATTGGGAAATCAAGCCGATGTTGATATTGCATTTCTCATTCTTTATAATGCAACAGAGGATAGCCCCTGGAGAGAATTGCGTGTGTGCACTGCCAAGTGTTTGCCCAAAGATGTATTATTGATTTTCAAGTTGTGCGGGTGCTGTCCGGCATTGGTATATACTGGCAGGGCTCCATCAGCGCGCTAAATTGAAATCTTTCAGATGTTCAGCGCTGCAGGCTTTTGTGTCCCTTGGAACATCGGGCGAGTCCCATCAGTAAATATCGTTTCACTTCGCTATAATGAGGTCCGGCGCACGGGCCACTATATACACCATATACAGCATACACTTCAACCGGACGGTGTCCAGTCAGATGCGTGCGCATCTCGCGACTCGAGACACAAAAATTCAATATTAATATCGAGGCGGAGAGAAGAAGTCCGCATTGCGCCACGGGGGCATTTGACTCCCCTCGAGGCCGCCAATAGCAGGAATCCGCGCGACCCCGCGCTCTATGAATATGATGAATTTATGGAAGTAATAAACACGAGGGTTTGGATTGGCTGCGTCCATTGGAGGGGTAAGATATCTCAGGAGTCTGCTGCCCCGTCCTGCCCACCGTTATACACACTTCTCTCTACCACCATATGGCAGAAAAGCGCGCCTTTTGATCATCGATTGTATGACGACTGTCGAGATTTGCATATTCACCCGTTTCTCTTCCATCCAACCTTTTAGCTTCCCTACCTGTGGTCGACCGCTTCAATTGCGCGCACAAAGACACAACCGACCGGAAGTAAGAAACTCCGCTCGTTTGCCGCTCCTTCTGCTTTTATCCTGATCACATGATCTGCATACTTACACTACTTCTTTTGTATCTCTTTCCAACTAAAATACACTTCATATATCTCAAGATTTCCTTAATCAGCTCTCTTTTTATTTACATATCACAATCTTGTAAAATAAGATTATATATCTACAGAAATTTAATAATTAAAATAAATAAAGCATGCAAGGGGTTTAAGATTTATATCCGCAGGAATATACAGTTGTCCGGCATGGACTTGGATTATTTAAGACGACACAGCTATGCTCCGCAGATTCCTGGCAAATCTCATCCGCAAAGCTTTCTTTGTCATTCTTTGTCTTGTCGTATTTACCTTTCTCTCTAGAGTGTTTTGGGGTGGTGGCGGGTGCGGCTCAAGCCTCAGGGCAAACGAACTAAGAACAAAGTTTCTGGGATTTCGTGAGAGCTCAGCGATAAAAGTTTTGCTGGACAGTGGACAGTATAGTATTGACCAAACGGAAACCTCCTTCTCCGTCTTATAATAACAGAAACGCCGCCTTGGATGAAATAAAAAAGGGGGAAATGGAATCGGGATTGGGGGCAGCGCGAGCGCGCACCTGGAAAAGGCCACATCAAAGCAAACGATTTCCGACGAATAAAAAAGGTAAATTAATTCTGTCACTAACAGGCAGGATGTCGATTTTCCACCTATGTGAAGGTTCATGATTTTCATAATAAGCAAATAATGCTCCGATTTAACAGGGATTTATAAAGATGCACTGTCGGATGCAATGTTTATT
>JAODAH020040643.1:0-12247 GCA_027574865.2 Coproporus ventriculus | reverse complement strand
TATATTTTTATTAATCCATATAAATGCAAAAGCACCTTTACACTTGAATTTTTGCTGCGCTACAGAAAAAGCAAAATTTACATTAATAGTGAAAAAAAATAAAATAATGTTTATAAAGATGTAGCACTGGCACTAGCACTACTGACATCTCGTGGCTGGTTTTCGTGTACATCTTGCACAATCTTGTACAATTCGATGCTTTCTAATTTTTCGTCATACTTTGCTCGATGTAATTTAGCAACTAGAAAATTTCAATATAATATTTTTGCGTCACAGCATTCGAATCCGGAGTCATAATGTTGGCATGTACGTAGACAAATCTTTATTTCTGTAAACTTAAGAAATTTTAGGATATTAAGAAAATGGAGAAACATTACCAAGGTAGATGAATATCATTATGATAGCTGATTTCTTCTCTTCTTTCGATTCTCTGACAGATTATCATATTTTTCAAAAACTTGAACTGCAGCTACTCGTCGCTCTTACTAATTTTTTAATAAAAATATGTAACATGGAAGACTGAAAAATTACAGTTATTTTAATTTTTGTTCTTTTTAAGTTGATTTTAACAAAAGGCTCAAATTTCATCAAAGTGTCTTTAACATATTAATTGTGAGATTCCTCAATTTGGCATTGGCTTTAAACATATTATTAAGACTGTATGTGCACAATTTGATTAAACGTATTTGATAAAAATATGACAATCTGTCGTGAATTTTATAGAAATTGAATTTTCTTCACATGCGTTTCCAAATTGTAACCAATGTTTAACTATATACAAAAAGAATTTCGTAATTCTAAATATAGCTTAAAATTTTGCTATTATATATTATACCTCTGCTGAAAGAGAAAGTATTTACAAAAAAAAGAGGATAAATTGGTGATAGTAAACTAATCAAAGGAGCAGTTTTATATTTTTATTTCTCCATATAAATGCAAAAGCATCTTTACATTGAATTTTTGCTGCGCTACATAAAAAGTAGATACATATTGGAAAAATTTGTAAGTATTGTATAATATATTGTATAATTTTATAGAGTAGGACAACTCACATGAAAAACGAAAAAAATATATAATATTTAAATCGATGTGGTACTAGTAGTGCTGCCATCGCTTGGCACATTTTCTTGTATACGTTCTTCTTTCTTCATTTTCTTCTCCGCGTTCTTCGTCTTGTTTTCTGTACCATCCAATAATTTTATAGCGTTCTTGGTTTGTTCTATATCTTTATCAAGACTTGCGAGATCGTCTAAAAATTGATTTGCAAGCAATTGTAGGTGGTTGCGTGTTTCAATTAAGACTATCAAGTCTTTTAGATGCTTTGAAATTTTTTTTAAAAGTGTTTTTGGAGGAACTCGACGATTGAAACGTTTTGGAGAAGGCATAATTTGCCACATTAATTCACATCAATTCTAGAAATGTCGAATAATTTGTTTATACCAGTGACTTTGACGCCACAGAGCGTCTTGATAATTTGAAAAAAGTTTTCTACTCAATGCCATCTTGATCAATTTTTTGGCAGAATTCGATGTTCTGTAATTTTTCGTCATACTTTGCTTGATACAATTTAATAACTAGAAAATTTCAATATAATCAGAAGTAAGGAGATAAGAGCAATATTTCATTTTGTTTTACTTAAAATGTATTCTGCAAAAAAAGGTTAACTGTTTTTAAAACATAACTGCAAGGTATAACCGTTAACGTGCTGAAAAAATGTTTTAAAAAGAAAATGAAAGTTCGAGTATTCAATCCTGATGAATTGGTTGGAATTTGTGCTGGAGAACTTGATATTACAAACAACATATTCACAAGATTTTATCAACAAGAATTAATATACAGGTAGCATTGATGACTTACGCCTTAAGCATTTTGTAGAAGCTGGAGCTGATGCTATGGGTGTTAGGAGAATAGCAAAAATTGATCTCAAATGTATTGCTAAAGGCTGCTGGAGCTATATATTTAACATCTTTAACAAAACTGTATGGAGAAGAAACTTTCGACAGCAGTGTAATTCGCGAAGTAGCTGAAGTAGTTCAAGAAATAATTTCCGACAATGAATTAATTTTAATCAAAGGCCCAAAAGTTCGTACTACAGCTTCAGTACTTTTTTATGGCTGCAATGAATTTTATTGTAATGAAATGGAACGATACTTTATGTGTTGTAAAACGATTATTCGAATCTAGAAGTTTGGTTAAATGTGAAGATTCACTAGAGGCAACACTTTTAATTTAATTAGAAAATTTTGCTACAACTTTAAACTGTAACGAACAATATTTCCTTTTTTTGTTGCAAAAATGAGATATCGTCCTTATCTCTTTGTTTCTGTTTATATTAAAATAAAGTATGATTAAAAATAAGAGAATAGTGACCTCCTAAAAATTTTTAAATAGAGATAGATTTTATGGTTTTGGTCTCTTGATATTAAGAGAGCTGTGAGCAAAAAAAAAAATTTGTAAATAATCAACAAGCTTTGTTCTGTCAAAGTCAAGAGGCTTCGATTAAAATTTAGAAAATTAATTGATTGCAGTAAAAATGCGTAATTCTAAGAGATTTGAAAAAAGGATGAAAAAACTAAAAGATCGATTAAGGCGTATGAAGAGATATAGATGTGAATTGAAAGTGGTGATAAATCAATTTTTTCATCACATGACATATATCAGTTCACAGATAGAAACGCACCATGAGGAGATACATTTATCGACGGGTGAACAGAACGAGACACTACCAGAAATTGAAGATAATTAGTAGCAGATTGAAAATATAAATGAAACATTGTCATGAATATCATATATGTTTTCGGGTAGTAACGTGAGTTGTTTTCAATAAATTAATTAAATCATGAAAAAATGTCAAAACTAAATGTTAAATAAATTAATATAAATAATAAAGACTTAGTTGGTTGTAATTTATATAGTAGCAGTCCCAACACCAAGACTAGTAGTATATTACACATAACTACTTTTCAGCATTTACTTCTACCATTTTTGTGCGTTGTGTTTACTGTTAAATTTGTGTTATAACACATAATTTCTGTCAGTATGTAAACACTCAAGGCGATTTTCTGCTGACACTCAACATTTATTGCCAGAGAGAAGCATAACTTAAGCTTAAATTACTTGTTACCATAACCTCACTTATTTCATAGAAATATATGTAAATGTAGAATAGATAGATAGTCCAATATCTTACGTTATTAAATCTTTAAAGATGAAGATTCATGAAATTATAAATTGTCAAGTAAGATTGATAAATGTAGAGGAAAAAGCAAAAAACATCCAAAATTTCAATGTATATGTATATTTAACTTAATTTGTAATAAATAGTTATTGTATCAATATTGCTTATATAAAAATATCACACAATCATAAGTTAAACTAATTTGTACATTATATTACCGAAACCATTAATAAAGCTATAAATAATAACAACAAAAATAAGAAAACTGAAAACAAGTAGAGTAACAAAATTTTATAAATATATATGTAGCTATTGTATATAATACTGCATCCTACCTTAAACTACTTATTGTTATAAGTACATTTATGTAATCTCATAGAATAGTAAATATAAAATTTGCCTCTTAACAAAAATAGTTGCATAGAGTTTTACAAACACTTGTGGGGTGTTTAACGGCCAAACAGAAATATACAAAATATTTTAGTACAGTAGACAAAGATATGCCACATTGTGATTTAATATCTTATAGATAAGTGAGAGTAGAGAGAAGCTGTAGTTCAAGTTTTTGAAAAGTAGCTACATATCTTCTTGGTATACAGGTAGATTAATAGGTAACTACATTTAAACGACAATATTGATCTCGAGGTTATATTTATAATAAACATATTATGCTGTGAAGCAACATATAAATCTAGCGAACAATAAGCGCCAATGTAGAACTTAAATTAGTGGCAAGATTGTATGGCATGATGTGAATGCACTTTACTCAAGAACAGTACATAACAGTTTGACATATCTTTGTCCTTACAATGTATACAATAATATGATTAATAATGATTTATAGATTATTTCAATTACTTGAATTTTAGCACACATGCAACATTTGTCAATATACACATTTTATGTAGCGGAGCAAAAATTCAAGTTAAAAAGTGCTTTTACATTTACATAGAGCAATAAAAATATAAAAGTTTTATTGACCTAAGAAAATTAGCCCAATTTGTTTGTCAAAAACTGCCCTTTTGATTGGTTTACTATCACCAATTTCCTTCTTTTATTCTAAATAGTTTTTTCTTCTATAGAGGTATAATACATAATAGAAAAATTTCAAGCTACATTTAGAGTTAAGAAATTATTGTACCCTAACAAATACATCAAAGATTTATATGGGGTTTTACACCATTTCAAAATTTTTAATATCTTATGTGGCAGAAAAGTGACCCTGATGAAATTTCTTAAAGTAGAAACAACCCAAGAAAATTTTAACACGAAAATTTACAAAAAAATTGCATATTTATAGCCTAGTCTTCTATTATCCTTATTAATTATACAATCAGAAGATTGTTTTTAAAGCAGCTCTTTAATTCTTGCCAAATTTTTTTTTAATAAATAAATAAAACATTTATAAAAGTATAAAAGAACATAAGATTGGTCTTATTTAAGCAGACTCTTTATTTGAATTGACTGTTCCCAATTCCAAGCTACCATTAGCCATTACCTTTTCTCTTGGCTGGAACAACGGCGAGACATATCTTGTCTAAAAAAATACATAAAGCGTTATCAAAAGACATACATTGAGGTATTAACACATACAAAATGAAGTGTAAATTGTTTGAAAAAAAAGCTTTAAACCATAAGTGTGCAAAAAGGAAACAAAATGAGAAGATTTGCATTTTAAATTAAACGTACATGTGTCTATATGCAAATTAAAATAATGTTGTCATAAAATATTATTAAAAAAATTAAAGTAGATTAAGTTTTAATTAGAACTTCTTTAGAGATGTAACTTATTATATCGATATTTTTATGGCGACGAAAAAATAAATGTTATTTATCTACGTCGGAGTCCACTCGATGTCTAATTGTAGGAAACAATGTTTTTTCTGTTTTGCAATTATAACAAGCTTAGTACTCAAATGAGTTTTTCTTATTGCAAAATACCGTTTTTTTAAATTTGATATAGGGAGTAGTTTTTCCAACTTCGAATTATGAATTTAAGATTTTTACTTCCGAACACTACTGTGTAAGGAAAGTATTTTCGCGATGATGTATTTGTGTATATATACGTCTAAACGCTATATACAAACGGGTTCAAAATTGGTACACAATTTAAAGACCAAAAAGTTATTTTGGGAAAAATCTTACTTCCGGTTTCGCCGGAAATGATATTAAATTTTATTATTTAAAGAATAGCATAGTATTTTTTCCATTTATAGAAAGTATGTTTCACCCCGAGAATAACGCTTTTTGTTTCATTCATTTATCTCCAAAATTAACCGAGATATTAGCAATTTTAGATTTTATGACGTCATGTCATTAGTTTACGTATGTGTCATTAAACCGAAAGTCAAATTCAACGTACATATCATTATTTAATTTAAAATCCAATACAGTTGTTATTATTTAGGACAAAATTTGTCTAATAAAAATGTAATGAATAAAATATGGTATGTTTAGGTGTCGTGACATTTTAGATGTTTAGATGAAAATATATAAATATGTATGTACAACTTAATTGCTGATTGAATTTAATTTAACGATGTGGCTGCTTAATAGTTTCATCTCTAATAATGTATCTACTTTGTGAAAAAAAAGAAAGGATGTGACCTATTTTGCACTAGTTTAGTAAGTTTGAGAAGTGATAGTGATTCAATATTCTAAAATTATTATTTATTAAATAGTCCAGTTGCTTTGCATGAAAAGTCATCTTAAAATACTTTTTTTATGCCATCAGCCAGAATCAGTGCTTTAGAATTATCAAAAATCGACTAAAAACACTTTAGTTGCAGGTTTAGATCGATAATACATTCTATTGGCATTACTTATTACTAAAAAAAAAAAATGGCGGTTATATCTGCCAAAATTTATAAACAAACAGCAGCTCTGCAGCATTTGGTACGTAAATGAGTATACTTTGTGAGCATAACATAATATAATTGGAAAGTCGTTCGCGCCTACAATGAATAAAACAACAGTTTCTAAAACGTTAATTTTGGGAAAATTTTCGTCGCATATGGGGAAAGCTTTCCTAAGTTATTTAAATTTTTAAAAATGAAAAATTTTTTTTTGTTTTTTTTTAATTAATTTTTATTTTAACATGTAACAAACGTAAAGAAACTTATTTCCTTAAACTCTAGATAATAAAATTTTGCTTTGTATAGAAGTAAATAAATTTTAATGTTTTTTTCGCTTAGCTCTAAAAACTTGCAAAAAAAAAAAATGGAAAACTTGCCCTATTTCTGTTCTCGTAAAAATTGAAATGAATGAATTTTAAATTAATTTTGATACGGCATAATGTACTTAAGAGTTCAATAGATTTTTCTCCAATTTAAAAATAAATATATAGTTTATTATGTTCAAGAACATATACATTAAAAATTTCAAAATCGTGGATCTGGATACTTTTATGCAAAAAGAAGTACAAACATATTTTATTGCTGATAACAAACACAGTTTTGCTTCAAATTTTATGTGGATATTCGTTTTAATGAAATGAAATTACAAAAAATTCCTATCCAACGCGATATGTAGCTCTGGGTCTTAATTAATCGAAAATGGAAAAAGATGCCCCGGTCTCCCCTTCATATTTGTTTGATGCAGTCAAGACGTACGCTGACCATTTTCAAGTTAAGTTTTAAATTGTACGATTTTTGGCCCAAAATAATTTAGTGAATCACACGACCTGAAACTGTTCGTCGAGTGACCGTATTTTGTACGCCTCTAATTTTGCCTCGTCCTACAATTCATGTATCCGCAAAAAGCTAGTTTCAGGCCTAATGATTTAAATAACTACTTATTTTCAAGAATATAAATGTTTTTTGAGGAGCTTGTTACGATAGCGTAATTAAAAATTTTCTGAACCCTGTGCGTAACGAGATATAACCATTTTTTAATGAAAACATATTTATC
Source organism: Coproporus ventriculus (assembly GCA_027574865.2). Taxonomy (NCBI): domain Eukaryota; kingdom Metazoa; phylum Arthropoda; class Insecta; order Coleoptera; family Staphylinidae; genus Coproporus; species Coproporus ventriculus. The sequence goes on along the minus strand of JAODAH020040643.1, from coordinate 5,160 downwards.
CGCCAAAAAACAAAAATAATAAATCAAAGTATCAAAAATTGCAAAGCGACTGGACTAAAATACATTCTACCTTTGATGTTAAAATATGGCTATTAACAAAATTTCCTCCCTTTCTAGTTACATCAACATAAATTGACATAAAATCTGTAAAGTTACTTTATACAATTTAAAATACTCCTTCACCACGTCCACAAATTCATGGAGTAGCTACTTTAATCACCCAGACAATAACAATTTCAATTTGGAAATACGTCACAAATACAATTAGAGGGATTCATTAATAACTCAGTCGATATATTCAAAAAAATCCAACTAATTTTCTTTATTAATGTTATACTTACATTTTAATTTAATTTTTTAAGTACAATTTATGGAATGAAAACTAAAATTACATTGCATCATCAAATTTAGTGCTTACATTTAAATAAAAGCTAATAAGCGTAATATCAAATTTATTGCATATAAATGTACCTCATAATGTAATTAAGTGGTTTAATTTGTAGATTCGATTGGCTCATAATCCTTGCGAGGATTTTTGTAAAACTTAGCAATCGGTATGGTCTAAAAATATATGTGTGATGTGGTGATGGGTTTTGTAAAAAAAATAAAATATACTCACAACTACAATTGCAACAAGGGCACCTAAAGTTAGGCCAGAAAGTACATCACTCCAGTGATGTTTGTAGTCGGATATCCTCGTCATTCCAGTCCATAAAGCTGCCAAAATAGCAAGTGCTTGGACAAAGTGTTTTATTAATTTGAAATCTCTTGGATGGACCTTGGCCTGGAGATAAATCTACAGAAATAGTATTCTTAGGGTGGTGATATAATTAAAGGAAGTAAAATATACTTACTGCAAAAAATAGTGCTGTGTACATAGAAAATGAGGAATGTCCTGACGGGAATGATAATCTGAAAATATAATGAAAAGAAATGAACTTTAATAAACAATAAACGTCGATTTTCAGTTATTGGATATATACACGGAAAATTATTTGCCGAGTATGGGGCCCTTCAGGCACACGTTGCAACATATTATACCAGCTCTGATTCAATACATGCGTCTATTTACTTAATTTCGCCCGTAGCTTGCGGCTGTATTGTAAAATCTGTTTTATCTTTTTTGCCTCATAAATTTTAATTAACATAAAATGCCCATATTTCTTTGGCTTCTGATAATATTGAAACTTTCTAGTTATTAAATTGTATGAAGCAAAGTGTGATGAAAAAATCGAAAAGAGCGAATGCTGCCAAAAATTTGTAACTGGAGTTAGAATTTACTGTTCCGATTTTAATAAAAGTACGAAGAAGTAATTTCAAATTGTCAAAATTTGTGTTGCTAAAATGTTCGGTTCAAGACGAATAGAACGTCGAAATTGCAATAAAAAATTGCTGGGGAGAACAGAGTTAAACAAAAGTCTACGCTGCATGATGGAGTTTGTGGATATTCACGAAGAACTACAATTACTTGCTGATTGATACTTTGACAATATCACAAGTGATCGACCGAGAAACATGAAAAGACCAAAAGGAGTAGTGCCACAAGAATGTAATCAGATATTTTGTTCGACAGTATTACGACTATAATTTTTAATTAATAAAATTTACTAAATAAAGAGAAATTATCAAAATTAAGTTTTGATTAAAGAGAAATAACTAAAGAAGTGTTTATATTATACATACCTCATTTCTTTCATTTTTCTGTCGTTTTTCAATACTTCTGGATTTGTGCAATCAAAATCGATGATGTATTGGTGGAGAGGGATGTTTTTGGAATCACAAGTTTGGCCGTTAAACGTTGGCTTACATAAAGTATAAAAATGAGGCCGTAATCTGCCTATTGTGTATTTTAACGCGTCCGTTGTTAATTGAGAACATCCTGCTCCAAAACAGAAGATTATGAATGCCATATATGCATGCCAAATCCATGCCGGGATTTCTTTACCAAAAAACATTACTTTTTGGTTCCCTTTTCTACTTCTCTGGAAGTATTCGCAGATGATGATCTAAAACAAATATTACATCATGAAAAGAACTATTAGTCTCTTACAAGAATCTAAAATATATTAAAAGAATTTAAGAAAGGTATTTAAATTTTCCCTTAAATCATTTTGAATAAACTGTACAAGGAGTACGGTTTATTTAATTTTTATCAAGCTAATTACAATGTTTTTTTCTTACTTTTAATTGGAGTTAACTTTAATTAAATTAATTGCAATATTTAGGTGTGCAATTATTTCTAATTTGTATGTAGATAAAGTAATTTGAATTCTAAGATAATTATGTGATAAATGCATGCCTAGGCGTTCCAGACTGGTTATAAACGAGATATTTGCGGTTGAAGAGATTGCGGTACACTATCATTCAGAAATTTAATGGTTAATATTGATCAGATTTGTATAGAGATTTGGAATATTCGAAAATATTGTTTTTTTCTATTTGCTAAAGATATTTAGTATGCAAACAAACCCTATTTTAGTTTGTAAATGCAGGCAGCAGATGCCCATTTTCTCACGAAGGCTAATAACCTTCATAATCAATATTTTTCTTATTTTTTATAAGTGAATTTGTATAGGCAGGTAAGAACGCACCAATATAAAAACAAAAAATCAAAAATATTAATTTTCGTGTCAAACTTTTCTTTTTTCACCCCTCAATTATATACCATTTTGAGTTTGCTGGAACTATCAACTTTTATTTAATTTTTCTCGATCTGCACCATATTCAAATTCTACAGAAAATTTGCTATAGACTAAAAATAATAATAATAATAAATAAAAAATAATTCTAGAAAAAATTCTGGAGAAACATGAGGAATCGATAATCTGCAACACTCTCTACAAAATGATACACTTCTTATATTTGGACATCTTTTTGATGTTTTTGCAAAGTGAAGACTAAATCCCTTTCAACTTTCTCAACGATTCGACAAATGATAAGCACAGAAAGGCAATTATGTAGACATGTAGACCAAAGCGGTATAAAAAACATATATTATTAGAATATTGAAGTTAAAATGATTGATTTTATTGCGCATGCTCAATTTATGAAGGTTATCCATGTTTATACTAAAAAAATATATCTAAAGCTGCATCATCATGATGTTATGATTGTTGAAAATTATAGCCGTTATAATCTAATCAGTGATTATATTTTATCACACAAAAAAAAATCTTTCGGGTGCGCATTCAATGATCCACTTCATTCGAGCAACTGATAATTAATTCGTACATTTTCTCAAAGTGAAAATTTATTAACTTATTTTGTTATTGCAATATAGATCTTCACAAATATTGTCATTTCACTTTGCTTGAGTGCTATATGTATAAGCGGCCCATACACGGTACGATCGTTGTACGACCTGCGGGATTATAAGACGACAGTGAAGTTGCATAACATGTAGTTCCAACTTGTTCCACATAAAACATTACTTTATGCAGTGCTAACATCTGACGAACATTTATTATAAAGTATCAAGTTATATTAAAAGTTTCGTACTGCAGACCATTAGATCTGGGTCGTACTACGGGAAGTATAGAAGCTTCACATCACGATACGATTATCGTTCAGACTCACAAATCGTTCTGCAGATCGTATAAACCCATTAACCCTTTCCAAGTAGAAGAGTATAAAAGAATTTAATAGAATATCAATCAATTTTACAGGATTATCTGGTGCTGACTGTACAATATCTATCTGGAGTTAGTCCTAACAAATTATTTTACATCTGAATAATAAATAACATTTCTTTTAGCCTGGATAAAATATAATTTAATACATAAATTATTCTATTTAATACACATGCGAATAAAATGAAAAGCTTAGACCCTAAATTTATGAAAGACAGAAGAGACTTTTGTATACCGAGCTATTCAAAAAGTTTCCTCGCTCATTTTACCACATTTCATTTGAGATCTCCCCGTCTAGCATGAATTATTCTCGTGTTTTGGTTAGCCTTTTTTATTTCCTTTCATCCTCATGCAACGTGAAACTCCTTTAATGTAACCCCTCATCTTATTAGGTAGTCATGAAAAATATTTTTCGTTATATAATGCACTCACGCAACGTTATCATATTTTCAGAATTAAATTAAAATATGCGAGGGGAATTTTGAAAAGCTGTTTTGTTTCCAGTTTTCCCGAGGCTACCATTCAAAAAGTATTTTCCATTCAAATTGTAACATTACTTTTCAATATTGTTTTAGTGAACACAATAAACACGATAACATTTCAACAATGTTAACAATAATATGCAAGTCAAAACAATAGTTTCTATTCAATTTTGTACGCTTTTTTTTAACTGTAGAAATAATTCCGAAAATATTTAATTCAATATGTAAAGATATAATTACTTGAATACATTATGTAAATTTGCTTTGTAGCTTCTGCTGCATTTGTTCAAATAAAATGACAAGTATGTTTGAAGTAATAATTGTTCTAATATTTATGCAAATTGAAATAAATGTTTGGAGAGAAATTTAAATAAACGTGTAGTAATGAAGGGTTTTTCGTTCATTTTGAATCTCATTAGTTATGCGATAAATGCAGGAGATACCTTAATTTTAGGGTAATTACATTTTTCAAATCTATTAAGCAGGTAAAATTTAAAACATTTTATTATGGTTCTCATTACTATAAATAAACTATGAGTCATATACTTATTTATTTATATGACAATAAAAATAAAGTATTTACTGCCAAAAAAGGTGATAATTCTTTTATTGGTGCCGCATTTTATCCATGAATATTTGAATTAATATCTTTTATACAATTTGAATGTATCTACTAAAAATAGAACAAATAAGTAAGGCGGTAACAATATTCCTTCTCATCCCCTCCGCTCTGCTCACATTTTAAATTGCATTCAAATGGTTACAGGATCCATTTTATTTTTATAGATTAGCATACATCAACAACAAGCTTCATTACCGAGCTATTGGGTGAATTACGGATAACATAACTTTGTAGCCATTCTTTTTTAATCAAACGAACACTTTCTACAGGTCCAAGATAAAAAATCCAATCCCGGCGAGTCTCGAACTGGGAAGCGGAAGGTAGTGAGTTCGAGACTCGCCGGGATTGGATTTTTTATCTTTAATTTAATTTAAGATTATATGCATTAGAAAGAGGTCGAATAAGAGAAAATTTAAATTTCTTCGAT